>BQNB010006413.1:10033-97619 GCA_026074375.1 Tanacetum coccineum | reverse complement strand
TTTATACACACGTTTTTATACAAACGTTTTTATACTCACATTTTTATACACATTTTTATACACACATTTTTATACAAACTTTTTTATACACGTTTTAACACACATTTTTATCCACTTTTTTATACACACATTTTAAACACGCATTTTTATACACGTGTTTTTACACACGTTTTGTATAAAACCGTGTATAAAAATGTGTATAAAAACGTGTGAATAAAAACGTGTAAAACATGTGTAAAAACGTGGGTATAAAAACGTGTGTATACAAACGTGTGTAAAACTTGGATATAAAAACGTGTGTATAAAAATGTGTGTTTTAAAACGCGTGTATAAAAACGTGTATTAAAATGTGTAAAAAAATGTATAAAAACGTATATAAAAATGTGTGTATAAAAACGTGTGTAAAAACATGTGTAAAAACGTGTATAAAAATGTGTGTTTTAAAACGTGTAAAACACGTATAAAAATGTGTGTAAAAACATGTGTTTAAAACGTGTGTATAAAAACGTGTATAAAAATGTGTGTAAAAACGTGCACAAAAACGTAATGTGTGTAAAAATGTGTGTATAAAAACGTGTATAAAAATGTGCGCATAAAAACGTGTGTATAAAAGCGTGTGCATAGAGACGTGTTTATAAAAACATGTGTATAAAAATGTATATAAAAACGTGTGTATAAAAGCGTGTGTATAGAGACGTGTTTATAAAAACATGTGTATAAAAACGTGTGTATAAAAATGTATATAAAAACGTGTGTCTAAAAACATGTGTATAAAAATGTGTGTATAAAAAACGTGTGTATAAAAAGGTGTGTTTAAAAATATATCTAAAAACATGTATAAAATATGTGTATAAACGTATATAAATTTAAGAAAAAAATAAAAAAATAGATTTTATAAAGAAAATCAATTTTTAGTTAATTACAAACGGTCGTTGGTATAAAAGACTAACGTTACAATCAATGGCGAATCTTCAACATTTACTTTGGGGGGGGGGGGGGGGGGGGGGTGGGGGGAGGCGTGGGGGGGGGTGGGTGTGTATAGAGACGTGTTTATAAAAACATGTGTATAAAAACGTGTGTATAAAAATGTATATAAAAACGTGTGTCTAAAAACATGGGGGCAAATTATATTAAACATACCAAAATAAAAAAGTGAACATAGACGGAAGGAGTAATATTTACACTACTTGTCACAACCTTTAGGGGGGCCGGAACCCTCCCTGCCCCTATTAAGATTAGCCACTGGTTGCAATAAAAAAAATAAACGGTCGTTAACTTAACCTGTTCCAGCAAGTCAAGTAGGTCATCGGTACACACAATAGCACGATTTCAAAAGTTGAGCGACACATTGGAAAAAAAATAGTAGTCTAGATATAATGATATAAAGTGACAAATATAGTACATTATTAGAAGTGAATTAATTATTTCTTTTATATCATATTTCATGGAGTTTTAAAAAAGTGTTATACATCTATACTCTATTATAAATGATTTATGACATTTTATTTTTAGAAAGTTTAAAAAATTCAGACTTTAAACTTACTTATTATGAAAATATAAGGATGTGCAATCTTAACCATTCATCTCATTTAGGGAACCATATCTTAGAGTGGCATGTGTCACTTCTTAATTAAAAAACCAAATTTATTTTTAAATTGAAATATTTTATTATCTATTTATTTTTTATGATCTAATTTCATTATATTTACTAAAATTTTGTGTTCTTTAATCAACCTCTAATTTGATATATTTTTATTAATTTTTATCTTTTTTTATTCTTAATGCCCCAAACCGCTGTTTTGCGCGAGTACCATACTAGTAATTAATAAAGTAAAGAAACTATCCTTACATGTGATAATCTTTATTTTTTTAAAACTTTTGTTATCGGAGTTGAATAAAAAAAGACGTCAAGTCTATTTTTTTCAAAAAAAACTTTTGTTATCGGAGTTCAATAAAAAAACCCGTCATGCCTTGCGCTTTAGCGCGCCTTATCCTGTCTTTTCACGCCTCATCTCACGTCACACTTATTTCGTTACGCTTTTTCAAACCTCATCTCACGCCACCACAACGTAGGGGTGAGCAGAAAAACCGAAAACCGAAACCGAACCGAACCGAAAACAACCGAATTGAACCAATAACCGAACCGAATTTGCCAAAACTGAACCGAACCGAACTACAAATTCGGTTTTCGGGTTGGATATGGGTTTGGCAATTTGAACAGAAAACCGAATTTATATAAATATATATATTTTTTCTATATTTTTATATATAAAAAGGCAATTAAAATTTTATCCTAATATAAAAAATATTTTTTATGCTTGAAATACTTTTTTTGCTAAATATAATAAATTGTGTAATTCGAGTTATTCGGGCCAACCCGAAAACCAAACCGAATTCAAATTCGGTTTTCGGTTCGGTTCGATTGAATTCTAGTTCGATTCGATTTAATTTTTTTTATAACCAAACTAACTGAACAGCCCGAAAACCGAACTGATCAACACCCCTGTCACAACGCGCATTTTAAAGTATATGTATAATGAACTTATGGGCAAATGAGGCCCAACCACAAAGTTACTTAATACTGGTGAGCAAAAAAAGCCGAAAATCGAAACCGAACTAAAAACAATCGAATCGAACTAATAACCGAACCGTATTTGTCAAAACCGAACCGAACCTAACTGAACTACTAATCCGATTCTCCGGTTGGATATGGGTTTGACAATCTGAATCGCCTCGCGCTTTAAGCGAGCGTCTTTATCATGTCTTTCTTCACGCCTCATTCTCATGTCACATTCCTATTACGTTACGCGTTTTTCTTCAACCTCATCTCATGCCACCACAACGAAGGGTGAGCAGAAAAACCGAAAACCGAAACCGAACCGAATCGAATCGAAAACAACCGAATTGAACTAATAACCGAACCGAATATGCCAAAACCGAACCGAACTACAAATTCGGTTTTCGGGTTGGATATAGGTTTGGCAACAGTTGAACTCGAAAACCGAATTATATAAATATATAATATTTATTTTTTTTAAATAGCTATTTTTATATATAAAAGGAATTAAAAAATTTATCACTAATAAAAAAAATATTGTTTAATGCTGTGAAATTTTTTTTTACTCAAAGTATAAATAATTTGTGTGTAAAATCAGTTATTCGGATGTCTAGCCAGACCCTAACACCGAACCGTATTCAAATTCCGGTTTCTCGTTCGGTTCAATTGAATTCTAGATCGAGTTTGAAATCCGCTTAAAAAAAAAGTTTAACCAAACTAACTTGAACAACCCAAAAACCGAACCGAACAACACACACCTATCACAACGCGCATTTTTGAAAGAGAAATTTATAAAGACACATTAAGGCAAATGAGGCCCAACCTAAAAGCGTTACTTAATACTGGTGAGGCAGAAAAGGCCGAAAATCGAACACCGAACCGAAACAATCGTAATCGAATTAATAACCGAATCGGATTTGCCAAAACCGAACGAACATAACTGGAACAACTAATCCGATATCTCTCTCACGGTTGATATAGTTTTGACAATCTGAACCGAAAACTGAATTCATATATATATATTACTATATATCTTATATAGTATACATATATAGTATATATATATCAGTATTTAATAGTACTATATATATATATAGACAATAAAAAGTTTTATCATAATATAAAAAAAAAGTACATTTTTATGTGTTAATAATTTTTTCTTTCCTAAATATTTATCAGTGTTCTAAAAGCGCGCGCCATTGCGACGACAAAAGGCGTGAGCGTGACCCCTCCCACGTTACGTAAATAACCATGTGGACGTTCGAGACTCAAGGCTTGGAGCGTGAGATAAGGCGTGAACAGGCTCGATAAGAGACTAAGCCAAAAGGCGTGAGGCGTGGCGGTTTATTTTAGATTCAAACTATGATTTTTTTATTTTTTAAAATGATGAATAGTTAAACTTGTAAGGAATAAGATTCTTAACTTATGTATATTATGTACAACGACGTTTATTGTAAGAACTTAATATATATGAGAATAAGTTATAATAAATTTTAAAATTTGGTAAATAAATAGTGAAATTCGGGTCCGACCCGAAAATCCCGAATTCAAATTTAGTATTTCTGGTTCGGTTAGGTTAAAAATAAGTTCGTTAACCAAAAAAATTAAACGGAACTAATTAACCAAACTAATCAAACAACACCGGTAACACGAACTATCAACACCCCCTGCTTAAAGCAAGTCCATAAGGCCTTAGTTAAAACCTACTTAAAAAATCCCTAATACTAATCCTCATAGAGTTCTGATAGGAGCTCGTGACTTTTCCGGCAGTCAAACCGTAAGTTCCTAAACCCTTTATATTTCCTTTAATATCTATTTTAAAATATAATAGTTAGATTAAATATTTTCTTATGAACTGTCAATTAGTAGTAATTGTTTAGCTGAAGAAAACAGAGATTTTTTGTTAGCTTTTTATGAAAGCTGAATTTAATTATATATGATTATTTGTTGTATAAAAAGGTTTCTTATTTTGGTTGCTTAATAGGATGAGATTTGGACTTGATGGCCAAAGTCATTAAACTTGGAAAGCAGGTCTAAGCATGAATGGCACGAAAAATGCACTTCTGAATATCGGCCGCTTGTTTACCCGCACCACCATACTCACAACTCCCTCCCAAGTCGAATCTCTTTTATATACATATGCCGCCAACAAATTTCTCACAAACATCACAAAACTCCATGCCCATCTCATTATATCGGGCCTCCTTGTACCACGGGAATCACGCTACATTCCTGCTCTCCTCGCATCTGGGTACGCGTTATGTGGCCACGTTCCTTATGCATCTCGAATGTTTAATGGATTGCATCACAAAACTAAACGTGCATACAATAGTATGATAAAGTTGTATACTGAGAAGGGATTGCCGTATAATGCACTCGAGATATTTGTGGAAATGTTTAAGTTGGGATCAGCTAAACCAGACAGGCTTACATACCCTTTTGTGGTCAAGTGTTGTGCTGAACTATCAATGTCACAGTTTGGTTTATTGGTTCATGGTTTGATTATAAGTAGCGGTGTTGATTCAAATACATTTGTCGGCAATTCATTGCTGGCAATGTACCTAAGTTTTGCTGAGCATGATGGTGCTAGGCGAGTTTTTGACGGAATGGACGAGAAGTGTGTGGTGTCTTGGAACACTTTGATTAGTGGGTATTTCAGAAACGGATTTGCCAGCGAGTCTTTAAGGGTTTTTAAGGAAATGATTAATGAAGGGGTGGAGATCGATAATGCCACTGTTGTTTCAGTGCTTCCGGCATGTGCATTACTTAAAGATTTAGAGGGCGGAAGAGAAGTTCATGATTTGGTGAAAGATAAAGGTTTGGATCAGAATTTATTTGTTAGGAATGCTTTGGTGGATATGTATGTAAAATGTGGTCAGATGGACGAGGCACGGGTTATATTTGATGAAACTAGTCAGAGAGATGTAGTGACATGGACTTCCATGATAAACGGATACATTGTAAATGGTGACACAAAAAGCGCCATATCACTTTGCCCGTTAATGCTGCTCGAAGGTGTGAAGCCTAATGCGTTAACTTTGGCTTCTCTTCTTTCAGCGTGTGCAGACTTAAAGTATCTGAAGCAAGGTAAGAGCTTTCATGGATGGGCAATGAAGAACAACTTTGATTCTGATGTAAATGTGGAAACTGGATTGATTGACATGTATGCGAAATGTGCATTTGTCACTTATAGCTTCCGTGTGTTTAATAAAACATCAAAAACTAGAACAGCCCCGTGGAATGCAATTCTTTCTGGATGCACTGAAAATGGGCTCGGTAAAGAAGCAATAATGTTGTTTAAAGAAATGAGGTTGGAAAGCGTCGCACCAAATGAAGCAACTTTAAAGTGTCTTCTACCTGCATACGCAATTACGACTGATCTTAGACAGGTAACAAGTTTTCATGGTTATTTAATAAGATCAGGGTTTCTCTCAAAAAGTGATTTAGCCACTGGTTTAATCGATATATACTCAAAATGTGGAGCTTTGGAACAAGCTTATATGACCTTTGATGCGGTTCCTTCAAAAGATAGAGATATTATATTATGGAGTGTGATAATATCTGGTTATGGGAAACACGGGGATGGAGAGACGGCTCTTTCTCTATTCCATCAAATGGTGCGATCTGGTGTCGAACCGAATGAAGTCACATTTACTTCTGTTTTGCATGCGTGTAGTCATGCAGGTTTGGTGGATGCCGGGTTGAGCTTATTCCGGTTCATGTTAAAAGATCGAAAAGTCAACCCTCGTCCTAATCATTACACGTGTATGATTGACCTTCTCGGCCGAGCAGGGAGGCTTGAAGAGGCGTATACGCTGATTACCACAATGCAATCTACCCCTAATCATACTGTTTGGGGTGCGTTATTGGCTGCTTGTGTGGTTCACGAGAATGTGGAATTGGGAGAAGTGGCTGCAAAGAGGCTTTTTGAATTAGAACCTCAGAACACTGGTAACTATATATTGATGGGGAATATTTATGCTGCTGTTGGGCGATGGGAAGAGGCAGAGAATGTGAGAAACATGATAGATCAAATCGGGCTCACGAAATCACCTGCTCATAGTTTTATAGGGGCCGGACATGATTGAAGACAACTTTCATAAAAAGTTATGTTTACCCTTTTCGAGGTGTATTTGTATAAAAAGGAAAACTAAACTAATTAGAGAGCTGAACCTCGTAGGATTCGACAACAATTCAATCCTTCATATGATAGTAACTTAGATCTAGTCGTGTAGCATGCACCACTTGATACAATTTTTAAGTTTATCGGGCACCACAACTAGCGCTGACAGATATGGCCAAATTAAGCCCCTGGTCGCAGTCATGGAAGAGATGAGAATTATGGGTTAATAGTTTTTAACAAGACAATGAGTGGAATAGATGGTGTTGTGCTAGACATCAGACATAATGAATGTGTAATTGACTTGCTAGGACGTGCAGGTCAGGTGGTCTAAGTTTATAAAACAGACGCCTCTTGAGCCAAATGCTGCCATCTGCTTATTTTTTCTCTTTTTGGGACTTTTTTGGCGCACTCAAAAGTCTGTAATCAGCTAATAGCTTCTCTTTAATTTATTTATCTCCAGAGGAAGATGGGATGATGTGAGAAGACTTAACAAGTTTGACGACATAGGAAACTGTCGCAAAGGATCCAGGGACAACTTTAACTGAGCTGGATAATCACTCCATACTTTAGACGTAGGCTATGGCTATCAGCAGCACCCAAAAGTAGCAGAGTTGCATATTGTGACTTGAGCAGTTGTAGATATTCAGCCAATCCCTTGCTTGAGCCGGGGAAGGTACTCAGTTATGGAAGGGCACTGCCTCACCTTAGTCTTTGTTACTCAAAAGTTGTGTCACTACTTCATGTCCTTCACAGTTCATATTATGACAAGATGTGACCCAATCAAACACTTTGCTAAAGAGATTTGGTTACCATAACACATATTTCAATAGTTAAAACAATTTAAGAAATGAATTGTTCTGTATAATAATGCATGACTCATTGTCTGTAATCTGTATAATTAGTCTCATACTTTTGTTCACATTTGAAGCACAATGGACTTCATGAATATCTCCTTTTCACTACGTGTAGCAGTCATCTTTTTGGTTACTGTGTCTGTAATAGCTACCCTGCTCCAGATTTTGAACTGAAAGAAGGTAGATACAGTGAAGACCATAGCTCCGCCTCAAAAGGGTGCATGGCCAATAATAGGGCACCTACACCTTCTAGACGGGTCTCGGCCGCCTCATTAGGTTTTGGGTGACATGGCAGAAAAATATGGCCCTATTTTCATCATGAAGCTTGGTTTTCACCAAGCATTGGTGGTCAGTAGCAGGGAGATTGAAATTAGACCAAAGGTTCTTGGATTAGAATATTTGCTGCTCAACATGGGCGTTATCTTTGCTGCTCAACAACCCAAAAGCATTAAAAACAGTTCAAGATGAAATCTGCGAGCATGTCGGAAGGGAGAGACAGGTGGAGGAGTCAGACATGAAAAGCCTAGTATACATCGAAATAAAAGAAAATTTGCGTTTATCCCGGCAGCCCCTCTAGCCATTCCTCACGAGTCCCTGTAGGATTGTGTTGTGAGTGGCGACAACATTCCCAAAGGCACACCTTTGTTGATAAACCTTTGGAAATTGCAGGCTGATCCAAATATCTGGTCAGATCCGGAATGTAACATTCGGGAATATTCATGACCTTGGTGATTAGTCGATCATTACTATGTATTATGGTCTGCCACATATGAGTTTGAAATCTGCAAACTTGACAAGAGATGTATTGGATGTAAAACCAGGTATATAAGTTAAACTATTAATGCAACAACGTTGATGTTTTTGTCATTGTTGTAGTTTTTTTTTATCGACGATTTTATTAAAGAAAACTAGCAAGGAGCTAGAAAGAAATTACAAACTAAAATGACTAGGATTTTTCATCCAAGTAGTCTAATCAAAATTAAATTTGCAACGACTAGCACACCACGTATAAGACACACAAACAATATCATCAAAGAAGAGATCACGTCTCGGAAGAGCATTTCCAAACATAGATGGTTTCTAAAGCGCCATAAACTCTACCACATCACGTACCAAACACTTTCAAAAATATCTTTCAAACCTTTAGATAACCGGATGCTATTGAGCCAGATTAGCCATTCTTCATATGAATGGATATCATAATCGGCAAGGCCCCACCAACGTAAAACTTCGCTCCTCACTTGCCGAGCCAAGGAGCAAGAAAAGAAGAGATGCAAAGTAGACTCCACCGACAAACTACATAAAGGACATAAGATAGAAGAAATCTCCACGCCTCGAAGAGAAAGATTAAATCGAAGCCTATCTAACCACACCCTCCAAGCCAAGATATTAACTTTAAGCGGGACCACATTTACCCAACACGTGTGAACAACCTCCTTTGAAAGAAACATATCGTCTATTAGGATGCTAATCGATTTAACCGAGAATTCTCCCGAAGAATCAAAGGTCCAAACCTGTCAGTCAAGCATGCAAGGGAGAGAGACTTCGTCAACACGAGAGGGAAGATGAGAATATTATTCCTCTTTAGCCCCTCCCATAGGAGGACGTCGAACATAGAGGGATAAAGAAGAATCTCTCTTTTTCTCGGCTACACTAATATCTTTGTGCTTCGAAAGCAAAGAGCCTTAGATATTGAGCCTTCAACGCCAAGTCGCCTAGCCAAATATCGTCCCAAAATTTGGAGTCCTCCCTGTTTCCTACCTTCTTTTTGATGAAAGCCATAAGATCAATGCCTTTATTTTTGAGAGAGAGCAAGACACGAATATTATCGAGCCAAGGAGACCTGTGATGGGGAACAACGACATTATCAATGGCTCCATTAACCATAGATAGCTTTGATGAGCCTAGCCCATAAGGATGAGTTTTGAGAATACACTAATGTCATTGCTGTAGTTACACTATTTGTTCTTATTTTGAACTGGACGGTCCTATTATATAAATTGTTTAATCTCTATGAACCGGATACGAACTGGAGAGAGTTGGAGGTAAACCCATGACCTTTCTTTCTCCGTTTGCATTGGAAGAATAGACGTGCAAAAGCCAGTCCTCTAATCATAACCGTGACTCGCAATATACAGAAAAACCAACTGACCCGATGACACAAGTCTTTCTACCAACCACTTTTTGAAGGTTTTGACCCTGCTGTGTCATAATCGAGTACCTAAAACTCTTTTCTGCTCATACATGATATATTACACAACTAGATCAATTAAGTTCCGTTAGCGGATTACAAAGGGTTGGACAATCAAGAAGAAGAACAGATCGTCAAAACCGAATTGTATTATCAATGGAATGTTTGTTACAAGTGAAACAGAATGATTTACAGAGAGAAAGTTATGAATATCAATTCTAAGCTAGCTAGAAATGAAAGTACAATTCGTTATTTAAACTGAAAATGGGCAGGAAAAACTGTTAGAAATGTTGAGGATAAAATCACGTGCACCTCACGTGGCTAGTCTAGGACTTTACACGTGCACCTCACGTGCCACCAACTAACTAACAGTTTTATGAACTGGAGAATAGAGCTGAAGCACTTAGTCACTAAAGCTCTTTAGTGACATATCAAATCCACTCCTCTTAAAATGATCTTGTCCTTAAGATCAAAATTGGAAGTGAGGAAATTTATTTTGTATCTCTTCAATGGGTTCCCACGTGGCATCTTCTTTTGAACCTTTTTCCCACTGAATTAACACAAACACAGTAGCAGTATTCCCTTTCTTGGCCAACCTTCTATCCAATACAGCTACAGGCTCCAGCAACAAAACACCATCAATATTACAAGTTGGTAGGGTTCCACATTGAGTAGCTGGACTTCTGCTTTTCTTTAGCTAAGAAATGTAGAAGATATTATGAATGTGAGCTGAAGCAGGCTAGGTTAATCTATAGGCAACTTGTCCAATTCTATCCTGAATCTGAAATGGGCTATAAAACTTGGGTACCAGCTTGTGGTGTTTACTTTTTCTGACAGTCACTTGCCTGTCTGGTTGCAACTTCAAGTATACCCAATCTCCAACTTGAAATTCTCTATCTGTCCTCTTTTTGTCAGCTTGGGATTTCATCCTATCTTGAGCTCTTTTCAAATGAAACTTGCAAACTTCAATTGCTTCTTCCCTAGCTGATAAAGTTCTGTCCACAGCTTCTACTTTGCTTTCTCCTCCCACATAGGGCACATGGATAGGTGGAGTTTGACCATAGACCATTTCATAAGGTGTAATATTAATAGCAGAATGATGATTGGTGTTGTACCACCACTCTGCCAGTGATAACCACTTCATCCATTGCTTTGGTTGCTCACCAGTCATACATCTTAGATAGCACTCCAAACATTTATTGACTACTTCAGTTTGCCCATCCGTTTGAGGATGATAAGAGGTAGACATGTGAACTTTAACTTTTAATAGCTTGAACAATTTCTTCCAAAACATACTCAAAAATGATTTGTCTCTGTCAGAAATGATAGTGTTTGGCAATCCATGTAACTTGTAAATATTATCCAAAAACACTTGAGCAACATCAATGGCAGTGAAAGGATGAGCAAGAGGGATAGAATGAGCATACTTACTCAACTTATTCACTACCACAAAAATGTCCGTCTTACCCTGAGACTTAGGCAAACTTTCTATAAAATCCATGGAAATGGTAGACCAAATAGTAGTATGTAATGGTAATGGTTGTAACAGTCCTGGATAGGCAACTAGTTCAGGTTTGTACCTTTGGCAAACATCACATTCCCTGACCATTTGCTTAACATGCTTCCTCAGTTTCTTCCAATAAAACACACTACATATATTGCTTGTTGTTGTTTTGACCCTTGAGTGTCCTCCCACTGCTCCTTCATGAAATTGTTGGAGTAGTTCAGTTCTCAAAGGTTGATCATTGCCTATCATAAGTTTTCCTTTTCTTCTCAGTTCTTGATTAGCCCAAGTATAAGATCCTTTGACAGTTTGGCCTTGCTTCAGCTTCTCAATTATTTCCTTCAGTTTCAAGTCTGTTTGCCAACTGTCTACAATCCTTTGGTAAATAGCTAGAGTCAAAGAGGAAGAAATCATGCTGAAGAGCTCACTGGAAGACTGCAACCTGGACAATGCATCAGCAGTGACATTTTCTAACCTTTCTTGTATTGAATTTCATAATCAAAGCCCATTAATTTTGGTAACCACTTTAATTGTGTAGGAGTTGACATCCTTTGATCTAACAAGCATTTAAGACTAAAATGGTTAGTTTTAATCTTGAAATGCCTATCCAACAGGTGACCTCTCCATTTCTCTAAAGCATAGATAATAGCCAAAAATTCTTTTTCATAGGTGGACATAAGTTGGTGTTTGGTAGAGAGTGTTTTACTAAGAAAAGCTACTGGGTGTCTTTCTTGTAGTAATACAGCCCCTAATCCCACTTCTGAGGCATCTATTTCCAATGTGAACTCTTTAGAAAAATTAGGCAATCTAAGAACTGAAGCACTAATCATAGCTTGTTTGAGCTGAAGGAAAGCTGCTTGGGATTCCTTAGTCCACACAAAGCTGTTCTTCTTTAATAGCTGAGTCAAAGGCTTACTAATGCTAGCATAACCTTGAATGAACCTTCTATAATACCCTGTCAGTCCTCTCAATTGCTTCAGGTTGGTAGGAACTGGCCACTGAGTCATTGCTGTGATTTTTCCTGGATGAGTATACACTCCCATTGCAGTAATAACATGTCCCAAGTATTCCACCTTGTCAGTTCCAAACACACATTTGCTCCTTTTGGCATAAATTTTGTGATGTCTCATTTTTTCCAACACTGATTTCAAATGTAAAGCATGATCCTCCACTGTTTGACTATAAATGAGAATATCATCAAAGAAGACTAACACAAATTTCCTTAATTGCTTCTTAAAGACTTCATTCATTAGGGATTGGAAAGTAGATGGAGCGTTAGTCAAACCAAAAGGCATGACCAAAAACTCATAGTGTCCTTTATGTGTTCTGAATGCTGTCTTGGCTATGTCTGCATCATTCATCCTTATTTGATGGTACCCAGACCTTAAGTCAAGCTTGGTAAACCACTATGATCCATGAAGCTCATCAATCAATTCTTCTATGATGGGAATTGGAAATTTGTCTTTGATTGTTTGCTTGTTAAGCTGTCTATAGTCTACACACATTCTCCATGAGTTATCTTTCTTCTTGACCATTACAATAGGAGAAAATAATAGGGGATTGCTCTTCTTAATGACCCCTGCTTCTGAGAGTTCTGCAACCATTCCTTCTATGGCATCTTTCTGAGTAGGAGGGTGTCTGTATGGTCTTATGTTTACTGGCAGAGCTCCTTCTACCAAGGGAATTCCGTGGTCATGGGCTCTTTTTGGTGGTAGTTCAGTAGGGACATCAAAAACATCCTTATAAGCTTCTATAACTTGCTGAAGCATAGGGTGAGTAGAAGTAACTGAAGCTACCTCTAATTGCATATAAGAGCCTGCAGAGTTAGGAACATAAACATTCTCCATGAGTTATGAATGTTTGTGTTTGAGTAGAAACACAAACATAGCCATAGAATGAAGCTCTTCTTGCCTCACATTTTTATTAGAGGTCTTGGTATTCAACCAATCCAAATTAGTTTTATGAGTGCCCCTGAGCAATACCTTCTTACCATTATACTTGAAGTCCATCCTTAATTCCTGAAAATTAAACCTTATATCTCCTAATGTTTCCAACCACTGAATTCCAAGTACCATTTCACATCCTCCCAAAGGTAATAACATCACATCTGTGGTAAAGGCAGTAGGACCAAACTGCCACTTGAATTGCTTACATTCAGAAGTGGTGACCAAATTATTTCCATCAGCTACTGTGACTGCTAATGGACATGTATTTCTTATGTGACAACCAATATTTTTAGTAGACCCACAATCAATGAGTATGTGTATTGTATGCTTTCCTACTGTACCAAAGACCCTCATGGTTTTAAAATTGGTTGTCCCAGTAAGAGCATTTAGTGAAATCAAGGGTGCTTGCAAGTCCATCAACCCATGATCCACCAGTGTCTTATCTTCATATAATAATCCATCCCCTTCATTCTCATCTTCAGGCACAAGTACCAAAGAGTATAATTGACCACTACACTTATGCCCTGGAACATATTTTTGATTACAATAGAAACACAAATTTTAAGCTCTTTTTTCTGCATACTCTTTTTGTGACAACCTTCTATTTTAGCCTGAGGTGTTTGGCTTTGTGTTCACAATACCACTAGCATTATTTGTAGTTGTCATCAAGGGCTTAAAAGTACTAGTTGAACCACTGTTATATCTTGAATTATTAAGGGTAAAGTGAGCTTTATTCTTCTTTTTAACAGCATTCAAAGTAGCCTCTTGCAAAATTTCCAAACAATAAGCATCCGCCAATGTTTTAGGCTTAAACATTCTCATTCCCATTTCAATTTCATTTAGAAGACCCCCTCATGAACAAACTAACAACATGATCTTCACTAACCTCAACTCTACTCAAAAGATTATCAAAAGCATCCTTATATTCCTTAGCAGTGGTCTTATATTTCAAGTTTTTTAATTCAGACATTGGATCATCATACCCATTACCAAGTCTAGTCAGAATTGCTTGCTTATACACATTCCATGTAACATTATTTCCATGTGTTCTAACAAATTGACTATGCCATAGCAATGCCTTATCATACAAATAAATGGAAATTAATGTTACCTTATCTTTCTCAGGAGTCTGTTCTATCAGAAAGAATTTCTCACATCTAAACACCCAACCCTTAACATCATCACCAAAGAATTTTGAAAACTCAATCTTGGCCAATCTGCTATGATGCACTTGAGATCCTCTGTTTCCCATTTGTTGATTTTGCAAACTTAAAGCAGTGATGTTGTTAATTAACCTTTGCATAGTTGCTAAAGAACCCTCAAGCATTCCAGCAATTGTTTCAGCCAAAAATCTTTTAGTTTCATCATCAAGAACCAAAGGAGAACCATTGGATGAATTAAGCAAAGCATTTCTAGTTGAAACCACCATTGTAACTAACACAAGAACTATATTAACTAACTAACTAACTAACTAACTAACTAAAGAATCAAGTATTTCTCTCTGTTTAAAGAGCCGTACAACCAAGATGTAAACAAAATGTTCTAACCTGATCAATTGATCACTAATAGTTAGAAGAAATGTATTTTGTGAAATGATGTATCCTAAACTACGTATTTGTGATTGGAAACAAGAATAAGAATCATGATTTAAAAATGTATTTGAGAAATGAAACGTATTTTAAAAGAGAAAACTTTGTTCAATCAATCTTTGATCAAAAGTGATTGGAGAAGATGGCCAGAAATTGAACAAATGGTGGTTATACGGTGGATTTTGGTGATAGTAATGCCAGGAAAGTGCTCTGATACCACTTAATATACAACACTAGGGATCAATTAAGTTCCGTTAGCGGATTACAAAGGGTTGGACAATCAAGAACACAAATAGATTGTCAAAACAGAATTGTATTATCAATGGAATGTTTGTTACAAGTGAAACAGAATGATTTACGGAGAGAAAGTTATGAATATCAATTCTAAGCTAGCTAGAAATGAAAATACAATTCGGTATTTAAATTGAAAATGGGGAGGAAAAACTGTTAGAATTTGTTGAGGATAAAATCACGTGCACCTCACGTGGCTAGTCTAGGACTTTACACGTGCACCTCACGTGCCACCAACTGATCTAAAGCTTAGGAGTTGAAGCACTTGGTCACTGAAGATCTTCAATAACGTATCAAATCCACTCCCCTTATAATGATCTTGTCCTTAAGATCAAAGTTGGAAGTGAGGAAATTTCTTTTGTATCTCTTTAATGGGTTCCCATGTGGCATCTTTTTTTTGACCCGTTTTCCCACTGAATTGTGACACCAGTGATTTGACCAGGTTAGTCATACCTTTAGAGTTGGCTAAGTGTCTATACTTGTTATATGTGTGTGCTATGTGGCTTTATCTATGTGCATGAATTCATTCTGAGATGCGTGTTCATTTCATTTTTGAATGAGTTTGAGGTATTTTAGGGTATTTCCATTTTTGTTCAAGTGTAGTGACAATGGAAACGAGTGGCGTATTTGCATGCATTGCTACGTCAAGATGTAGATAATTATGTGTTGGATTAATATGGAAAGTATGCCATATTGGAAGTGAACTAGGTTCGTGAAATATGAGAATTAGTAATGAACTTTCTAAATATAGAAAGTATTTTGGTGAAATGAAAGTTATAAATAGAAAGTTAGTATATAGTTTTTAGACAAAAAGGTTTACCAATTTTTCTAAGGTTTTTGTAGGAAATTAAGGTAAAGTAGAAAATGATATAATTAATAATTAAATAAAAAAATAATATATTTATATAGGGGGCCGATTGGTTTTAAAAGAGAGGAAAAAAAAATATTTTTTTTATCAAGTATAATTAGAGTAGGATTCTATTTAGTTAGTTTAATATAAAAAAACCTAGCTTATTTATTTGCCTCCTCTCTTCTCCCCTTTGCGTGCCGTACGAAATCTATACCCCAAGAAACAAGGAAGACAAAATTTTGATCCCAAGAATTAAGAGCTAGATCGTGTTAGGAGCAAGAAAGGGCGCTAAGTAATGATACTACTCTTTCTAATTCTTTTTAAATCATGTAACAAATAATATGATGGATCATTAAGGTTTAAAACTTCTGTAATTAATGATGTTTTGATCATGCTAGTGTGTTTAGGGTTCGATTGGGATCATATTGGTGAAAACGGTTAGGTTTAGATCGCGTTAATTTGTGAATTAAAGTTGAGCAGAATTTAGGGCTGTGTTCAACTGATGATATCTAGATGTTAAAAAGTTTTATGATATGATTCAAGTGCCTAAATTGTAGTTCAAAGAGTCTATTTTTCAAAAAGTCCAGCCTCGAATGATTTGGACTTCTGGAAGTTGGGTAAATATTGGTTACAAGAAAAGTTGTCAAAATAGTGAATACTAGTAAGAATTAGGTCATGTTTAGGAGGATAAAACCCTAACTTAAATGCGGAATTAAGGTTATCCAATCTACATTGATTAGGTTCTATATGTATATAAAGAAACCCTAGAAGGATAGCTTCTAATTGTGTGTCTAAGTATGGTAATTAGGGCCATATATTTTAGTGTGCAATCAGATCCGAATTGGGACAGTTTTGAAGTTGGATTTTATTTGGGATAGTTGCACATGTAATGAGTGGTTTAAATAGCTAGAGTCAAAGAGGAAGAAATCATGCTGAAGAGCTCACTGGAAGACTGCAACCTGGACAATGCATCACCAGTGACATTTTCTAACCTTTCTTGTATTGAATTTCATAATCAAAGCCCATTAATTTTGGTAACCACTTTAATTGTGTAGGAGTTGACATCCTTTGATCTAACAAGCATTTAAGACTAAAATGGTTAGTTTTAATCTTGAAATGCCTATCCAACAGGTGACCTCTCCATTTCTCTTAAGCATAGATAATAGCCAAAAATTCTTTTTCATAGGTGGACATAAGTTGGTGTTTGGTAGAGAGTGTTTTACTAAGAAAAGCTACTAGGTGTCTTTCTTGTAGTAATACATCCCCTAATCCCACTTCTGAGGCATCTATTTCCAATGTGAACTCTTTAGAAAAATTAGGCAATCTAAGAACTGAAGCACTAATCATAGCTTGTTTGAGCTGAAGGAAAGCTGCTTGGGATTCCTTAGTCCACACAAAGCTGTTCTTCTTTAATAGCTGAGTCAAAGGCTTACTAATGCTATCATAACCTTGAATGAACCTTCTATAATACCCTGTCAGTCCTAAAAACCCTCTCAATTGCTTCAGGTTGGTAGGAACTGGCCACTGAGTCATTGCTGTGATTTTTCCTGGATCAGTATACACTCCCATTGCAGTAATAACATGTCCCAAGTATTCCACCTTGTCAGTTCCAAACACACATTTGCTCCTTTTGGCATAAATTTTGTGATGTCTCATTTTTTAACACTGATTTCAAATGTAAAGCATGATCCTCCACTGTTTGACTATAAATGAGAATATCATCAAAGAAGACTAACACAAATTTCCTTAATTGCTTCTTAAAGACTTCATTCATTAGGGATTGGAAAGTAGATGGAGCGTTAGTCAAACCAAAAGGCATGACCAAAAACTCATAGTGTCCTTTATGTGTTCTGAATGCTGTCTTGGCTATGTCTGCATCATTCATCCTTATTTGATGGTACCCAGACCTTAAGTCAAGCTTGGTAAACCACTATGATCCATGAAGCTCATCAATCAATTCTTCTATGATGGGAATTGGAAATTTGTCTTTGATTGTTTGCTTGTTAAGCTGTCTATAGTCTACACACATTCTCCATGAGTTATCTTTCTTCTTGACCATTACAATAGGAGAAAAGAATAGGGGATTGCTCTTCTTAATGACCCCTGCTTCTGAGAGTTCTGCAACCATTCCTTCTATGGCATCTTTCTGAGTAGGAGGGTGTATGTATGGTCTTATGTTTACTGACAGAGCTCCTTCTATCAAGGGAATTCCGTGGTCATAGGCTCTTTTTGGTGGTAGTTCAGTAGGGACATCAAAAACATCCTTATAAGCTTCTATAACTTGCTGAAGCATAGGGTGAGTAGAACTAACTGAAGATACCTTTAATTGCATATAAGAGCCTGCAGAGTTAGGAACATAAACATTCTCCATGAGCTATGAATGTTTGTGTTTGAGTAGAAACACAAACATAGCCATAAAATGAAGCTCTTCTTGCCTCACATTTTTATTAGAGGTCTTGGTATTCAACCAATCCAAATTAGTTTTATGAGTGCCCCTGAGCAATACCTTCTTACCATTACTTGAAGTCCATCCTTAATTCCTGAAAATTAAACCTTATATCTCCTAATGTTGCCAACCACTGAATTCCAAGTACCATTTCACATCCTCCCAAAGGTAATAACATCACATATGTGGTAAAGGCAGTAGGACCAAACTGCCACTTGAATTGCTTACATTCAGAAGTGGTGACCAAATTATTTCCATCAGCTACTGTGACTGCTAATGGACATGTATTTCTTATGTGACAACCAATATTTTTAGTAGACCCATAGTCAATGAGTATGTGTATTGTATGCTTTCCTACTGTACCAAAGACCCTCATGGTTTTAAAATTGGTTGTCCCAGTAAGAGCATTTAGTGAAATCAATGGTGCTTGCAAGTCCATCAACCCATGATCCACCAGTGTCTTATCTTCATATAATAATCCATCCCCTTCATTCTCATCTTCAGACACAAGTACTAAAGAGTATAATTGACCACTACACTTATGACCTGGAACATATTTTTGATCACAATAGAAACACAAATTTTAAGCTCTTTTTTCTGCATACTCTTTTTGTGACAACCTTCTATTTTAGCTTGAGGTGTTTGGCTTTGTGTTCACAATACCACTAGCATTATTTGTAGTTGTCATCAAGGGCTTAAAAGTACTAGTTGACCACTGTTATATCTTTGAATATTAAGGGTAAAAGTGAGTCTTTATTCTTCTTTTTTAACAGCATTCAAAGTAGCCTTCTATGCAAAATTTCCAAACAATAACATCCGCCAATGTTTTAGGCATAAACATCCTCTTTCCCTTTCAATTTATCGTTAGAAGAAAACCCCCTCAGAACAAACTACAACATGATCTTCACTAACACTCAACTCACCAAAAGATTATCAAAAGCATCCTTATATTCCTTAGCAGTGGTCTTATATTTCAAGTTTTTTAATTCAGACATTGGATCATCATACCCATTACCAAGTCTAGTCAGAATTGCTTGCTTATACACATTCCAAGTAACATTATTTCCATGTGTTCTAACAAATTGACTATGCCATAGCAATGCCTTATCATACAAATAAATGGAAATTAATGTTACCTTATCTTTCTCAGGAGTCTGTTCTATCAGAAAGAATTTCTCACATCTAAACACCCAACCCTTAACATCATCACCAAAGAATTTTGAAAACTAAATCTTGGCCAATCTGCTATGATGCACTTGAGATCCTCTGTTTCCCATTTGTTGATTTTGCAAACTTAAAGCAGTGATGTTGTTAGCCATTTCCTCCATTGACCTTTGCATAGTTGCTAAAGAACCCTCAAGCATTCCAGCAATTGTTTCAGCCAAAAATCTTTTAGTTTCATCATCAAGAACCAAAGGAGAACCATTGGATGAATTAAGCAAAGCATTTCTAGTTGAAACCACCATTGTAACGAACTCAAGAACTGTATTAACTAACTAACTAACTAACTCAAGAATCAAGTATTTCTCTCTGTTTAAAGAGCCATACAACCAAGATGTAAACAAAATGTTCTAACCTGATCAATTGATCACTAATAGTTAGAAGAAATGTATTTTGTGAAATGATGTATCCTAAACTACGTATTTGTGATTGGAAACAAGAATAAGAATCATGATTTCAAAATGTATTTGAGAAATGAAACGTATTTTAAAAGAGAAAACTCTGTTCAATCAATCTTTGATCAAAAGTGATTGGAGAAGATGGCCAAAAATTAAACAAATGGTGGTTATACGGTGGATTTTGGTGATAGTAATGTCAGAAAAGTGCTCTGATACCACTTGATATACAACACTAGGGATCAATTAAGTTCCGTTAACGGATTACAAAGGGTTGGACAATCAAGAACACAAATAGATAGTCAAAACAGAATTGTATTATCAATGGAATGTTTGTTACAAGTGAAACAGAATGATTTATGGAGAGAAAGTTATGAATATCAATTCTAAGCTAACTAGAAATGAAAACACAATTCTGTATTTAAATTGAAAATGGGCAGGAAAAATTGTTAGAATTTGTTGAGGATAAAATCACGTGCACCTCACGTGGCTAGTCTAGGACTTTACACGTGCACCTCACGTGCCACCAACTGATCTAAAGCTTAGGAGTTGAAGCACTTGGTCACTGAAGATCTTCAATAACGTATCAAATCCACTCCCCTTATAATGATCTTGTCCTTAAGATCAAAGTTGGAAGTGAGTAAATATCTTTTGTATCTCTTCAATGGGTTCCCATGTGGCATCTTTTTTTTGACCCGTTTTCCCACTGAATTGTGACACCAGTGATTTGACCAGGTTAGTCATACCTTAAGAGTTGGCTAAGTGTCTATACGTGTTATATGTGTGTACTATGTGGCTTTATCTGTATGCTTGAATTCATTCTGAGATGCGTGTTCATTTCATCTTTGAATAAGTTTGAGGTATTTTAGGGTATTTCCATTTTTGTTCACGTGTAGTGACAATGGAAACGAGTAACGTATTTGCATGCATTGCTACGTCAGTATGTGGATAATTATGTGTTGGATAAATATGGAAAGTATGCCATATTGGAAGTGAACTAGGTTCGTGAAATATGAGAATTAGTAATGAACTTTCTAAATATAGAAAGTATTTTGGTGAAATGAAAGTTATAAATAGAAAGTTAGTATATAGTTTTTAGACAAAAAGGTTTACCAATTTTTCTAAGGTTTTTGTAGGAAATTAAGGTAAAGTAGAAAATGATATAATTAATAATTAAATAAAAAAATAATATATTTATATAGGGGGCCGATCGGTTTTAAAAGAGAAGAAAAAAAAGTATTTTTTTATCAAGTATAATTAGAGTAGGATTCTATTTAGTTAGTTTAATATAAAAAAACCCTAGCTCATTTATTTTCCTCCTCTCTTCTCCCCTTTGTGTGCCGTACGAAATCTATACCCCAAGAAACAAGGAAGACAAAATTTTGATCCCAAGAATTAAGAGCTAGATCGTGTTAGGAGCAAGAAAGGGCGCTAAGTAATGATACTACTCTTTCTAATTCTTTTTAAATCATGTAACAAATAATATGATGGATCATTAGGGTTTAAAACTTCTGTAATTAATGATGTTGTGATCATGCAAGTGTGTTTAGGGTTCGATTGGGATCATATTGGTGAAAACGGTTAGGCTTAGATCGCGTTAATTTGTGAATTAGGGTTTGGCAGATTTTAGGTCTGTGTTCAAGTGATGATATCTCAATGATGGTAACGTGTTTTGAGGTGTTTCCGGTGCCTAAATTGTAGTTCAGAGAGTCTACTTTTCAAAAAGTCCGGCCTCAAACGATTTTGAGTTCTGGAAGTTAGTTAAATGTTAGTTGCAAAAAAAGTTGTCAAAACAGTAAATATGGGTCAGATTTGGGTCAAAATTAGAGAGGTAAAACCCTTATTTAAAATTCGAATTAAGGTTATCCAAAACATAGAAGTTAAGTTCTATATGTCTATTAACTTTCCTCAAAGTTTTAGCTTCTGATTAGTTGTCTAAGTATGGTTAGTAAGGTCAAACATTTTAATGCGCGCTCAGATATGAATTTGAGTATTTAAAAGTTGGAATTTATTTAGGGCATTTAAGTATGGGAATAAATTAGTGGAAAAATAAAGTAGATATTAAACTCATGGAAGTTTATGGATGATTTTATTGGGAATTTATAAGGGTCAGTAGGTATGGTTTGGAAAATTAGAAAGTGTTACTAAAATTCCGCATTTTTGAGTAAAATGTAGTTAAGTAGACTTATGAGTAAATAAGATTAGTTAAAGTCGGGCATGGTGTCGGGGTGACCCATGGAGGTATGTAAACCCCTTAGACATACATTATATGATTGTTACATGGACTTAAGCATTTGTATTAGTCGCGTGTAACACGTTTATATTGTATTGTGTAGTTTTGTGCTAGGAAATTTGGGAAGCTGCGTTGAGCATCAGGTGAGTTTCATAGTCCCTCTTTACACATTATTTTTAAATTGGGATGGAAATGATGCAATGGTTTTGAAATGTTTTAATTGCTGTGATTATATGTTTTAATTGAGTGTGGACATTGTATGACTATTATATGACCTTGTGTTACATGTTGGTTGTGAATTACTTGCATGTTCCGTGTTTGACATGTCAAGGATTGTGATTTACTTGCATGTAATGTGTTTGGCATGTCAAGGATTGTGATTTATTTACATGTACTGTGTTTGGCATGTCAAGTGTTGTTGATTTGGATCGGATGAGTACGCCTACTTAGTGTTTGATTGGATTGGAGGGGTACGCCTACCCAATATATGATTTTGTTGATTTGATATGATGATTGGATTGTATGTTAGCATAAGTTCATGATAGTTCATATTTGTCCTACCTTGATTTTATTAATTACAATAATTGATTGAAAGTTTGAATTGTGTGTCGTAAACCTATGACTCTCACCAACCTTTGTGTTGACGTTTTAAGCATCATTTTCAGGTTAGCATAATGAGGATCTTAAGAATAAGAGGAGTGGCTAGAGAGACCATAGGATGCTTGCGAAGTTTAATCTCTTAGTTTATTTCATGCATGAATGATTATTAAATGTTGTTGATTTGAACTGCTTAGGTTTATTTTGGATGTTTTGCATGTCTTGGTATTGACGTGAACCCCCTTTGCTTCAATACAAGACGCCAGTTATCTTTTATGTTTGTTTGGGTATTTTCATGACACCTTGTGTCTATACCTTGGTTTCTTTTATGTATTGTAGTTCTCATATAAACACCATTGTGTTGTGATGGTATCCATTCTCGTTACGCCTCGTATTTCCGCCTTGACAGGGTGTGACAGATTGGTATCAGAGCCATTGGTTATAGAGAAGTAGGTGGTTTGACTTAGACTATAACCTAAGAGTCCTTTATATAGCTGCATAATAGGATCTATATGTTTAGCTATCTAGGCATTTTGTTTTCTTTATTTTCTCTATGTTTTAGTTCAACCTACGAGCTACTCGATATCAAAAGATTCAGAAAAGAAGCCTCTCGAGGGACCGAAGGAGGAAGGGTAGTTGAAGAGTCAAAAAAGGAGGTCGACTTAGATCTCCTGTCAGATGCTCGTAGTAGGCTTGGACCCGCGGAGTCGGGTGACTTTTGGGAAAGAAAATTCAAACCCAAGCGAGGCCCAACATAAGCTTATTCCGTCATTTACCTCGACATATTTCTATTATCGATGATTTCTTTCAGATATTTTGTATTTTCGGGCACTATATGGCTTTTGTTTTCTTTCATTTTCGATTTTAGTTTTATATAAATAAGTATTTCTTTGATGGAGCATCGTAGTTATGTAATATTGGAGTCCTGTAAGATGTGCAATATGGTATATGTGCATATATGTGTGTTATCATTGAGATGTGTAGTCTTGGAAATAAGTACACGTGTGAAAGGATGTGGTTATAATTATGGGTGGCCAACATAATTATAAAGGCATCACACATGTGGACTTGTGACTATGATTTCATTGATTGGTGTTTATTTGTTAGGTGATAGAGTAATATGTTGTGATATGTGTGATCATTATAAGGATGGTTATATAGTTATTGGAATCCTTCTTTTACCTGATGAGCGATTATGCTAGGCTCAATTGCGTAGATAGTAAGTTTCCCTTCTATCTAACATTTTCGGATACCCCGAATACCTGTTATTACTGCTATTATGATTATTGGGTTGTTCGTTCAGGATATTAAACTCTCATTTTAGTATATCTTGTTTGTATCATGTCTAAGCAGATGTTTTATCGTTCCCATTTAAAACCTTGATATGTATTGGCTGTTCGGATCTGTTGCTTTGGCTATTGGTACATTTCATTGGTTCCTTTCTGGCGTTGATTACTCGTATGTATATCTGATTTTCTTTCGAGCGGTATTTGTTCGTAACAAGTTAGTACAAATATTTACTCCTTTTTTATATACCCTTTAGTTTTCGCTACATGTTTGTGACATGTTAACACCGCAGCTTCTTTATGGTTGTTCTTTTGATCGTTATTACGGATGAATCTTTACTTTCTTCTTTGGTTCGTAATGTCTTCATATGAATTTCTCTTGTGCATGTCCGTTTCACTATTATTTTGATTATATGGTTCCTTGTACTTCCTTTCGCTTTCAAACAATAGAATTGCGTTAGAGTCTTTACAGTATTTTTACAATCTCTTTTGGTATTACGATGTCCTTTGTTTGAGTAATATATTATATATTGACTTCGAGTTATGAAAATCCTTTTGAAGTATATCTTGATGGTGTTTAGTGAAAACTATTCTTGAAATGATTTTATGAATACGTTGTGATAAGCGCTTTTATATGACTGTCTCTTTATTTTTATGAAAACAATGTGATATTGGTTGATTGTCAAAACTATATTTAAGATAATCTTTACATTTTTATATGTTTGTTTTTGATAAATTTTATTTTATGAAAAGTATGTTTAAAATGATTTATATGGGTAAAATGCGATACACCTTCTATATAACTACCTCTTGATTTTTTCTTTATAAAAACCAAGTTTAAAATGATTTTTTTTAAAAAGATTATATTTAAGATGATTTTTTTTGTATATTTAAATTGATTTTTTTATTTAAAACGACTGTATTTATTGTTTCAAAATGAATTTTTATAAAAACAGTATTTAGTTGGTTCTTTCGAGTAAAGTCAGTTATTGGTATAATAATTCTATCTTTCTCATTTATCAATATTGAAACATATTGCTACCTGATATGTGTTCCTTTTATCTTGGTATACTTTGTTGACTCTTTTGTTCGCATTTCCTATCGGTATACATACTTTATCCTTTCCTTTTAAGGGTTCTTATGACATTTGATTCGCATCTATTTGCACCTGTGAAACCCGTTATATATTTTCTATCCCTTGATGCGATATTCGTATGCTACCCTATTCGATGGTTCGTAACCCTTAGAATTCGTTTGATATACGTTTTATTCGACCAAGTCACTCTCCGTGGGGAGCACCTGTGTTGTTCAAGAAGAAGGACAGTTTATTTCGAATGTACATAGACTATCGAGAATTAGGTAAGCTGGCCACCAAGAATCTCCCTAGGATCAACGACTTGTTCGACCAGTTACAAGTTTCGTGTTATTTCTCTAAGATAGATCTTCGATCTAGTTGTCATCAGTTAAGAGTGCATGAAGAAGATATTCCAAAGACTACATATAAGACGCGGTATGGACATTTTGAGTTTACGGTTATGCCTTTTGGGTTAACCAATGCACCAGCGGTTTTCATAGACTTGATGAATCAGGTGTGTAGGCCGTATTTAGACAAGTTTTTCATTGTGTTTATAGATGATATCTTGATCTACTCAAAGTCTAAGGAGGATCACGAGGGTCATTTGAAGTTAGAATTGGAGTTGCAAAAGGAGAAGAAGTTGTTTGTCAAGTTTTCTAAGTGTGAATTTTAGCTACAAGGAGTACATTTCCTCGGGCATGTTGTTAATAGCAATGGTATTCATGTGGACCCAAGAAAGATTGAAGCAACAAAGAATGGAAAAGATCTAAGAACACGTCAGAGTATGGGTCATTTATGAGATTGGCAGGTTACCATCGATGTTTTCTTTCGTGAATTTTTCCAAGATTACTAAACCCTTTACTTCACTGAGGCAAAAGAATCAAAAGTACTAGTGGGGCGTGGAACAAGAGGAAGCTTTTCTTATTTTTAAAGACAATATGTGTAGCACTCCAAAATTGTCATTTGCCTAATGGAACCAAAGATTTGTAGTTACTGTGATGTGTCGAAATCAAGAATTAGGATGTGTGTTCCTACAAATAGACAAGGTGATTGCGTATGCCTCGCGACAATTGAAGATTCACGAGAAGAGCTATACCACGCATGGTTTAGAGTTAGGTGCAGTGGTCTTTACTCCTAAGATTTGGAAACATGTATTGGTGACCAAGTATGAATAAGGATATAACTACATATGTTATTAAGTGTTTTGACTTGCTCGAAGGTGAAGGCTGAATATTAAGAGACCATCAGGTTTGCTTCATCAACCAGAGATATCTGAGTGGGAATAGGACAAAAACCACCATGGATTTTATCACTAAGTTGCCAAGGTCAAATGGGTGATAGTCGATAGACTGACTAAGTCAACCTATTTTTCTGGTTATATGTGAAGATTATAAGATAAGGATGTTAGCAAGGCTATATATTAATGAGATAGTAGCAAGGCATGGAGTGCATGTGTCGAGCATCTCAGATCGTGGTGGAAGATTTACTTCGTGGGTTTGGTAAACATTGCATAAGGCATTGGGAACACGGTTAAACATGTGTACGACTTATCATCCTCAAACGGACAGACAAAGTGAGCGTACCATTCAGATTTTGAAGGATTGTTGAAGCCCGTGCTGTTGATTGATTTTTGGTGATAGTTAGATACTCATTACCCTTAACGAGTTTTCTACAATAATCGTTATCATTCGGGTGTTTGATGTGCTCCATTTGAAGCGTTGTATGGAAGGAAGTGTAGGCCACCTATTCTTTGGGCTGAAATTGGAGAAATTCGGTCGATTGGACCAGAATTGGTACAAGAGACAACTAATAAGTTGATATTGATTAAAGAAAAGCTCAAGCGGCTAGAGATTGTTAAAAGAGCTATGTTGGCAATAGGCGTAAACATTTAGAGTTGAAGTTGGTAATAAAGTGATATTGGAAGTGTCGTCTTGGAAATATGTAGTGCATTTTGGAAAGAAAGATATGTTAGCACCCAGATATGTGGGACCATTTGAGATCATTAAAAGGATCGGTCCTATGGCCTATTGATTAAGATTGTCTCAATAAATTTAGTAGTGTATTTGATGTGCTTCAAATTTAAAGGAGTATTGGACGGATGTAAATATGTATGTGCCTTTGGAAGAAATTAAGGTACACAAAACTCTTCGTTTGTTGAAGAACCTGTCGAGATTATCGATCGTGAGGTTAAAAGTTTGAAGCGTAGTAGTATTTCGATAGTTAAAGTCTGCTGGGACTCGAAGCGAGGTCATGAGGATTTCATGAAAACTAATTATTCACACTTACTTATTGAGCAAGTTATAGATGGAAGTACTAATTAAAGTTGGGTACATAGGGTCACTGATAGACCTTAGTGCACTCTTAAATGTTCTTATGTGGTTTGGTTAAAGTTATATTTTGAATAAACCCGAAGTCGAGCGGATTCTTCAAAAACGTTAATCTTTGTAACAACTCATGATTTAATTTCAAGACAGTTCTTGTTTGATGAGTTGCGAGATTAGGTTATGAATCAAGTTGTTACACAACTTAAAGTTTTTGACGAGTTTCCTCGAGGACGGGCGAGACTCATGTAGTTGGATGTTCTCTTCGCTTATAGCTGTTATGCTGCTAATTGTTCTCTCGTGTGGGTAAACAAATTTGTTATAAGGGAACGATAAATTTCAAGCGAAATTTCCCTAAGGAGGGAGACTATGAAAACCCGTGATTTCGAGGTTAGTTTAACCATTGATTTAGCTTGGCCTTAGCTTTATGGTCTTGGTTTTTATTGTGCGTATGTCATTTTGGTGTTAAGTGTTATATGGTATATGTATTATGATATGCGTTTGAGATAGTAGAAATGAATGACTTAGTCATTTCGTTTCGTATATGAGGGTGATTTCAGAAGTATAGTGATTTTCATTATTTTATCGTCGGTAAAATTAATAAAGTATTTCATATGGGTAGTGAACTAGGTTCGTGAAATATGAGAATTAGTAATGAACTTTCTAAATATAAAAAGTAGTTTGGTGAAATAAAGTTATAAATAGAAAGTTAATATATAGTTTTTATGCAAAAAGGTTTATCAATTTTTCCAAGATTTTTATAGGAAATTAAGGTAAAGTAAGAATGATATGATTAATAATTAAATAAAAATAAAAATAATATATTTATATAGGGGGGCGATCGGTTTAAAAAGAGAAGAAAAAAAGTAATTTTTATCAAGTATAATTAGATTAGGATTCTATTTAGTTAGTTTAATATAAAAAACCCTAGCTCATTTATTTTCCTCCTCTCTTCTCCCCTTTGTGTGCTGTACGTAATCTATACCCTAAGAAACAAGGAAGACAGAATTTTGATCCTAAGAATAAAGAGCTAGATCGTGTTAGGAGCAAGAAAGGGCGCTAGATAATGATACTACTCTTTCTAATTCTTTTTAAATCATGTAACAAATAATATGATGGATCATTAGGGTTTAAAACTTCTGTAATTAATGATGTTGTGATCATGCTAGTGCGTTTAGGGTTCGATTGGGATCATATTGGTGCAAACGGTTAGGCTTAGATCGCGTTAATTTGTGAATTAGGGTTTGACAGATTTTAGGTCTGTGTTCAAGTGATTATATCTCAATGATAGTAACGTGTTTTGAGGTGTTTCCGGTGCCTAAATTATAGTTCAAAGAGTCTACTTTTCAAAAAGTCTGGCCTCGAATGATTTTGAGTTCCAGAAGTTAGTTAAATGTTAGTTGCAAGAAAAGTAGTCAAAATAGTAAATACGGGCCAGATTTAGGTCAGAATTAGATAGGTAAAACCCCTATTTAAAATTCGAATTAAGGTTAGCCAAAACACAGAAGTTAAGTTCTATATGTATATTAAATTTCCTCAAAGTTTTAGCTTCTGATTAGTTTCCTAAGTATGGTTAGTAAGGTCAAACATTTTAGTGCGCGTTCAAATCCAAATTTGAGTAATTAAAAGTTGGAATTTATTTGGGGCATTTAAGTATGGGAATAAATTAGTGGAAAAATAAGGTAGATAGTAAACTCATGGAAGTTTGTGGATGATTTTATTGGGAATTTATGAGGGTTAGTAGGTATGGTTTGGAAAATTGGAAAGTGTCACTAAAATTCCGTGTTTTTGGGTAAAATATAGTTAAGTAGACTTATGAGTAAATGAGATTGGTTAAAGTTGGGCATGGAGTCGGGGTGACCCATGGAGGTATGTAAACCCCTTAGACATCCATTATATGATTGTTACATGGACTTAAGCATTTGGCTTAGTCGCGTGTAACATGTTTATATTGTATTGTGTAATTTTGTTCTCTATATAGACACCATTGTGTTGTGATGATATCCATTCTCATTACGCCTCGCGTTTCCGCCTTGGCGGGGTGTGACATGAATCAACACAAACACAGTATCAATATTCCCTTTCTTGGCCAATCTTATATCTAATACAGCTACATGCTCTAGCAGTATTATATGACCTTGTGTTACATGTTGGTTGTGAAATACTTGCATGTACTGTGTTTCGCATGTCAAGGATTGTAATTTACTTGCATGTACTGTGTTTGAATGTCAAGATTGTGTTTTACTTACATGTACTGTGTTTGGCATGATCAAGGTGTGTTGATGTGGTTAGGATGAGTACGGCCTACTCAGTGTTTGATTGGATCGGAGGGGTGCCTACCCAGTATATGATTTTGTTGATTTGATATGATGATTGGATTGCATGTTAGCATAAGTTCATGATAGTTTCATATTTGTCCTACCTTGCTTTTAAATAATCAACCAGTCAAATTGATTGAAAGTTTGAATTGGTGTCGTATACCTATGACTTCTAACCAACCTTTGTGTTTGGACGTTTTAAGATTCATTTTCAGGGGAGAATATGAGGATCTTAAGGAATAAGAGGAATGGCTAGAGAGACCATAGGATGCTTGCGAATTTAACCTCCTAGTTTATTTCTTGCATGATTGAATATTGAATGTTGTTGATTTGAGCTGCTTAGGTTTATTTTGGATGTTTTGCATGTCTTGGTATTGACGTGAACCCCCCTTTGCTTCAATACAAGACACCAGTTATCTTTTATGTTTGTTTGGGTATTTTCATGACACTTTTTGTCTATACCTTGGTTTCTTTTATGCATTGTAGTTCTCTATATAGACACCATTGTGTTCTGATGATATACATTCTCGTTACGCCTCGCGTTTCTCATTGGCAGGGTGTGACTTGAATCACGCAACACATATATCAATATTTCCCTTTTCTTGGCCAACCTTCTGTTAATACAGCTACAGGCTGTTTGCCAGCAACAAAAACGCCATTAGTATTCAAGATGGTTTGGTGGGGGGGGGATTTCCACATTGAGTAGCTTGACTTCTGCTTTCTCTTAGATGGAAATGTGGAAGACATTATGAGTGTGAGCTGAGGCAGGCAAGGTTAATCTATAGGAAACTTGTCCAATTCTATCCTGAATCTGAAATGGGCCATAAAACTTAGTTTACAGCTTGTGGTGTTTACTTTTTCTAACAGTCACTTGCCTGAGTAGTTGCAACTTCAAGTATACCCAATCTCCAACTTGAAATTCTCTATCCGTCCTCTTTTTATCAGAGTGAGATTTCATCCTATCTTGAGCTCTTTTCAAATGAAACTTGCAAACTTCAATTGCTTCTTCCCTAGCTGATAAAGTTCTGTCCACAACTTCCATTTTGCTTTCTCCTCCCACATAGGGCACATGGATAGGTGGAGTTTGACCATAGACCATTTCATAAGGCGTAGTATTAATAGCAGAATGATGATTGGTGTTGTACCACCACTCTGCCAGTGATAACCACTTCATCCATTGCTTGGGTTGCTCACTAGTCATACATCTTAGATATCACTCTAAACATCTATTAACTACTTTAGTTTGCCCATCTGTTTGAGGATGATAAGAGGTAGACATGTGAACTTTGACTTTTAATAGCTTGAACAATTCATTCCAAAACATACTCAGAAATACTTTGTCTCTGTTAGAAATGATAGTGTTTGGCAATTCATGTAACTTGTAAATATTATCCAAAAACACTTGAGCAACATCAATGGCAGTGAAAGGATGAGCAAGAGGGATAAAATGAGCATACTTACTCAACTTATCCACTACCACAAAAATAACCGTCTTACCCTGAGACTTAGGCAAACTTTCTATAAAATCCAAGGAAATTCGCGTGGAAATATGTCCGAGAGCGTTACTTCATGAATACATTGCACAAGATAAGAGAGAACGACCTCTAAATGAGTCGTTTTGAAAGATACATTTGATTTCACTGAAATATTGTTACGAAAATTCCAAGCTTTAATTGTTCATTGATATGAAAACATAATGATTTTGATACATAACGAGTGTCCCAAAATGTAATGCAGTAAATATTTAATGCATTTAGACTTCAAAATGATGCTTCCAAATGTATCCATATTCATGTGCACTTATTTACCTGAGAAAAACATGCTTTAAAACGTCAACATAAAGTTGGTGAATTTACAGGTTTATGTAATGTATAAAGTAGGACCACAAGATTTCAAGTGTGTAATACTGTAACACATACAAATATCACAAAAGTAATTACGCCTGTGCTAAGCCATGACACTGAAGCTACGACATGTATGTTTGCAAATTAATGCCAATGAATGTCCTGTGTAGATGTCAACCCGTAACATCCCAAATCCGACATGGTATACGTCCGTTAGTTTGGTACACCGAAACTAGTGAGCGCTACTCACCCGAACGTGGATGTCAATCCCAAATAGATTTATTTATAACATACGCGCTTACACCAAGTAATTAACAGTTCATGATTCATGGGCATAGTGGGTTATCGCTACTTAGGAAAACACGTAATTTGTTTAAAAGTGTACTTGCATCTAAATGTAAAACAATGCATGTTTCTCACCCCGAGAGTTGTAAATATATTGTAATCGTGTAAAATGGGGCTATGAACTCACCTCAAGTGAAATGTATTGATTATAGAAAATCAATGGAGTGAAACGTCATGAGTGATCCGAAATACAACCTAATTAATTATAGGTCGTATAAGTATAATGTATTTAAAATAAATACAACAATGTATATTATCAAGTTATATCACCACCTAAGAGTTTTGTTTTGTTTATAAGCGTTGAAACTATATTTAAGTTACGGTTGTCATTAATGTCTATGTAAATGTACTTGTAAAATATTATCTTTGTCTGATAAATAATTATTGTCTATATCGCTTGATTTAATAATTGCATTATTTTTGCAACGACAATATAGATATAGTTTAATTAGTTTATAAAATAATATTTATAAGGTTTTAAATCGCGTATAAATATTATACAAGTGATACAAAAATATTTTCTAAGGTTTTTATAGTTCAAATGGACTGGAAATGTCTAAAAATATAATTTTACTATTCATGTCAAAAAAAATAGTGCAGAAATTTTATATAAGGAGTTACCTAGTTTCCATGATGATTTTACTAATTTTTTACACACTTTCGGGCTTAGAAAAACGCATACTTAAAGTAAAATATCATTCCGAGTAACATTGAAGTTTTATACTTAAGCCAGTTCGGACCCGAAAGCCATCAAAATTGTATTTTAAAAACTAATCAGATTGTTAAATTTTATAAAAACAGTTTTTATAAAATTAGTTACCGGTATCTCGTAAAATTCATATTTTTCTCGTTTTAAGCCTGTTTTTCGAGTTCTTTATATGCACGGAATCGTCTTGAGACGTACTATTATAATATTAAGTTTATAAATTGCCTAGGAGTCCATGCCAAGACCTTAAGGGTCGGCTGTCCCATGTATACATATATAAGTTTCTAGTATTTGATTTTTACCACATGTAAATTACTACAAGTCCTCTAAATTAACCTACACAATATGTTTTATATAATTAAAGTCCACTAAATTATGTCTATCTATTACTCTTCCAATATGTTCAATAAAATGTCTAGAACAATGATTTATAAAACTATATAAATAAATTTGTAACAATTAATTTTATAAATTAACCAACACTTGTAATATACCAAATAAAATGTGTTCTTATATTCTAACATATTTTTACACATTTTTACCATGAATATATATTTACTTGTTTATGTACAATCCTTGTTTTCTTGTTGTAAACTTTATTAAATAATAACTAGATGGCGATTTAACAAGAAAACAAATTTGTATGTACAATAATAATGGAAATGAAAGTATAGAGTTTTATGATAACTTTGGGTGTATGTCCTTGAAAAACCATTGTTTATGCTTGAACCTTTACTTGCAAATCACTTGTAACACCTTAGATTATACCCCAGATTAACCTTGTATGCTTGTAATATTATAGAAATGGAAGTTATGAATTATTTTAGGAGGTAATATTGAGCCGTGAGTTTTGGTATAGAAACAAAAGAGATTTTTGATTTTTGCTAGTTGATAAGTGTATGTGAAAGACTTGCATTATGAATCCTTATATACAACAAATATCTAGGAGACAAGTTACTTACACATGGGAAGAAAAGTAAGGGGGTTATGGTTGGAAGGGATTGGTATGGAGGGGGAGTGGTTGTGTAAGAAAGGTTAGTAAAAGTGTAAGATAGTTGCTTGTATATGTAAATAAGCACATGACTTTCTAGAAGAAAAATGATATTTGTTTGTGTTTGTGAATTGTATAACCGGCCACATATGGTCTTGGTGTAGAAATGATATAATTTTTGGGTATTGGGTATAATTGTGGGTATTTTGTTAAGTGTAGATAGGTAAAATGGTTTACATGCATGCACGAAAGTTAAATATTACGAAACTTAAACGTTTTACGTAACGTATAAAAATAAAATATGAAAAGTTATAAATTATCTTCGAAATAATTATATAACACTTATTTGACGTAAACTTTTATTTGTTTGATGTCGGTTTACGGTAATTGCTGACTTTTGGTTTACGTTATTTAACTTAACGGTTGAAATTAAAAGTAAATGCGTAAAAGCTCAAAATAAATAATTGAGAGTTTATTGACGTAAAATGACCTAAAATTGCGAGTTGTTACAGTCTTCCCCTGTTAAAAGAGCTTTGTTCTCAAAGCTTAAGACGTGGTATTGGATGAAGATGCGTGATTGGTGAAGAGATGCGGATACTTCTTTTTGAATTGATCTTCACGTTCGCATGTAAACTCAGGACCTCGTCTAGAGTTCCATCAAACCTTGATAATGGGTATACGACTTTGCTTCAACCGTTTGACTTCCTGATCCATAATCTCCACAGGTTCTTCAACGAAGTGGAGCTTATCATCGATATGAATCTCATCCAACGAAATTACAAGTGATTCATCAGACAAGCACTTCTTCAAATTAGATACGTGAAAAGTGCTATGAACCCTGCTTAACTATTGAGGAAGTTCGAGTTTGTAAGCAACGGTTCCTACTTTCGCTAACACCTTGAAAGGTCCGATATACATCAGGTTCAACTTCCCCCGTTTGCCAAAACGAATAACCCCTTTCCAAGGTGAAACCTTTAACATGACTTTGTCACCGACTTGAAATTCTAAGGGCTTGCGCCTCACATCGGCATAACTCTTTTGACGATCACGAGCAACTGGAATTCTGCTTTTGATCTAAATGATTTTTCTCGGTAGTCTCATGAACGATTTCTGGGCCAGTGAGCTAAACATCTCCGACCTCGGCCCAATGACAAGCTCCGAATACGCTATACGTAAATATATATAGTATATAAGGATTATATCACATAATAGTATAGTAAGTATTTTTCGTCGGATTTTAGAAATGAACTTTTAACCAAAGTTGTCTTAAAAACCTCCCAGGTCGTTTTCCCTCGACGAAGTGTGAATTGAAAATCGGTTAAGTCCGTGATTGCGCGTTTTGAATAGTTTCAAAGATTTTTTGAATTGGGTTTTCTAAATCCTACTAAATATAAATGACAAGTAGATAAATGCATGAAAACAAGTAAACAAGAAATGAAAATTAAACACGTAAGCATAAAATGTAAACGGGAATTAAAAACGCGACATTTAAAACCTAAATTATCTAAAGATAAACCTAAAATGATTTTTCTATTTTCCTAATCCTATTTTACTAACTTATAAGAAAAGGCTAAGGAAATTCTAAAATGAGAACACTTAAAGCTTAAAAACGAAGAAAACGAGAACGGGAACGAAATCCCGTTCTTTAAAAAGTGAAATTTCAAAATATTAACCTTACGAAAGCAAATCTATTTTTCCTAGGTCCTAAATGATAAAAGAAAATTTTCTAAAAAAGAATTTTATTTTTTTGACTTTTATTTTATTTAATATGATTTAAAAACAGTTTTAATGAAAATTAATTATTAAAAATAGTAAACAAATTTATAAAAATCTGAGAAAAATCTGAAAAATACTTTGAGTAATAAGGAATTTAAGAAAAATAAAAACGGGGTTACCAGCTTATTGAATAAGCTGATAATAAGCTAAAAAGGGCTGAAAAGGAAAAAAGTGAAAAAAAGTTAAAACATTAACCAATGCACCCTAAGACAGAAAAGTCCCAAGGGCGCAGTTGGTTAAGAGTGTGTGTGTGAGGTGCTATAAAGGGTGAGTGGGTAGAGGTCAGGGGTTCGAGCCTTGCTCACCCCTGACTTCCCTACTCCTCTTTTTTTTCTTTTTGAAAAACTTTAAAAACAAAGTTATAAATAAGCTGAAAACTAACAACTTTAAAACTTGAAATTATTTTTGAAAAGCTATAATAAGCTCAGAAAATGAGCTTAAAGACAACAATTTACTTATTTTAACCCAATGACAATGAGCTAAACTGTTTGCTATTCTAGGTCCAAATAAGCTAAGGCAAAACAATAATAAGCAAAAACAAGTAAGCTCCTACACTTAATAAGCAGATGTAACTAAAAATAAGCAAAAGAAAAAACAGACTAATAAGCAAGAAAAGGGAAATAAGCTCTGAGCTAAAAATGGCGGACAAAACAGCTTTGGGGACAACCTTTAGGCTTATTTTTAAGGCCCTTAATGGATCATTATGGAAATGAAACTTATACTAGCTTAAAACCTGTCCAATAAGCTATTAATAACTGAAAAGAAAAAGGAGTTTGAAATAAGCTGAGCTAATAAAAAGGGCTAAAGAAAAGTGTTGGTTACACTCAGCTGCTACTGAGTGTTGTTTTTGGATTTTCTTAAAAGACAAAGTTGCTAATTGCAGGCCAAATTTAAGCTAGTGAAAGGTCTTAAAAACCTAAAATAAGCTGAAATAGAAGAAGAAGGATGCTTAATGAGCTTATGCACTAAAAGTCATGGCTTAAAACTAATGGAGCTAATCTAATATGGCTGCTGAATTTTGACCTATTCTAAGACAAGAGAAACTTACTTAAGGATAGAAACACACTAAACCTCAATTGACCAAATGTTAACTATCTAACTTACTTTCTACTGCATTTGAAAGACTTAAAACAAGCTAGAAAACAATACCAAAAAGGCATTAAGCAAATAAGCTGAAAATCTATACCCTATTACCACAGATTCAAGCCATGACTAGTTAAAACCTTAAAACTGATTCTTAAACCTTAACAACCTTTTAAATCAGACTTAATCTCTTAAAATGAACTTGTTAAAAGTGGCTTAGTGACCCAAAGAGTTTTACAACTCTTTTTGACCCGTTTTGAACTCTATGCCAAACACCCCTTAAACAATGGATTTGCAATTTTAAAGAATGAAATGCTGATTTAGGCTGAATTATGGGAAAACAGATATAGCCTGAGATTATTAAAGCCCGTTTTGATATAACGTTGTGAATAGTACATTATAGGAATAATGTACCTTGTAATAGGAATATGATGATGTTGTGATGTTTGCTTGACATATATGAAGACAAGATTTCCATAGATAGGTTGCGTGAGCTCGTCTACTTTAATTATGCAAGTTACATGACATACTGAGATATTGACAATGCAAGTAATGTAATAAAGCGAAAAATTTCCCCGTATAATTGTGATAATAGTAAAATAGGTTGATGAAAATTCTTGGGTTGTTATACTTTATCCTTTGCTTAAACAAGGACACAAATTACCCTAATAAGCTCTTATCCTACCCATCTTATTAAATAAGCAATCTAGAAACCCATAAGCTCTTCCATTGCTTAGCTTATCTTCCAAAGAGCATTCCATTCCAATATAAGCAAAGGTACTGAATCAGCATTATAAAAGAGGACTTGAATTGATTTTTAAGTAGCTTAAAAGGTAAATGAGAACTTATAGTAGCTTATTAAACCTTCATTTTAAAGCAATTTTAAAGCATAAAAGTAGATTGCAAGGTAAATAATACGAATATAAATGAAACTTGAATTTTATTAAACAAACTTGAGTTACATTGCTTATAAAAGGAAATACAATTAATTGAAAGACAATAAGATTGAAATAAGCTGAAAATAAGAACTATACTACTCCTAAAGCTACTCCTACTCCTAGATAGATTCAGCTGTGTGATCCTTCAGCTATTTATAGCAATGTGAGGAACCTTATAGGCCTCCCATATGCTCCTCCATCTTCTAATCATAACCATCCATAAATAACTGCCTCAACTCATCAAATCTTGATTGTTTGATGCCTTTCACGTCCTTATAGCCAATGAGCTTACTAGGGATTGCCAGCGTGGCATCCCTTGTGTCAGACGTGTCAGAAAAAAGGTTTCTAGAAGGGTTAACTTTCATTAAACCAAGGTAATTGGAGCAGGGTAATTATGGGGGAAGAGGATAAACAGTAATTAGGTTTGGCGCCTTTTTTTCCTTTATATGTCTGAGTTTGACTGAGTTAAAACGGGGATTTAACTTGGGCTTAGGAAGGGTTTTGGGCTCGGAAATGGACCAAGGGTTTGGTTAAATAGTTTTTGGGTTTATAATAAGACTTAACGATCGTTAGTCTTTTAATAAAAAAGGACTAACGGTGTTATTGGTTTAGGGTTTATTGGTGAAAAAGATTTAACAATAAGGGTCTTTTTGGTAATTTGAAGGTTTTGTCATTTTATGGGTTGACCCTGGTTGACCTTAGGTGACTTTTTGTTGACCAATTCCTAGAAAACTTCTCGGCTCTTGTGCACTATTTCCTTCTCGAGTCCGGCTTTGTCTGTTTTTTGCTTTGATTTTGTCCATTTATTTAATATCCATACCTGCACATACACAAACACAAACACAAAAACAAGCATATATTTGCCATTTTTATTATGTTTTTGGTCTTTTGGGTTCGTTTTACAAGGTAAAAGGTATGTGTAAAATAACACATACCAAATTCCCCCATACTAAGGTATTGCGTGTCCTCACGTAATGCTATAAGTAAGCACTTAGAAAACTAATAATCTTAATCCCACTCGACTAACTACCTCGAAAAGTAGCTAAGTGTTCATCGAGAGGAATTAAAGAATCAAAAGTTTAGAGAAGCCCCGTTTTTACCATTTTTATACTCTTATTCCTACACATATTTTTTTGAATTTTTCCTTTTTCTCATTTTTTCCTTTTTTTGTACTTTTCTTTTTAAGCAACTAACTAACTTGACTTTCGTTATTTTCATAACCGTTAGGGATCATAGAACAAGATGCATTTCGATCCGAGAATGCCCCAAAAAGGATAAATTCATCGTCCTCGACTTTTCACTCGCTCCAAACCAAGCTTAAAACGAAATCACTGTTAAATATCAGTTAAGATGCTAACACTACTCATATTTGCAACTTGTGAACTTTTCACTCCCGATAATTATTATATCTTAGGTGTATGTGCTATTTTGAATTTCAACCATGGATCAACGTTTTGCAAAATTCTATGTTTCACGTTCCACCCGAGAATAATGAGTTTGAAGGCGAGATCATCCCATGTAGCGACTTTCGTCTCGGTACATCCCAACCTTGCGGCTAAGTGACTAGGCTTTTGACACCTCACAGAGACTAGTATCGGGACTTACGGACCTTAGGTTTCAAAAACTCTTAGGTTTTCCGTATACACATAGCTTATTTAAAAACTTAAAATAGAATAGTCAAAGTTCAAAAGCATATTAAAATTTGACAAAAAGAGATCTATTTATTAATTCATACTTAATATTAAACATAACATTAATGCAATTATAACCCTCGACCTTTTAGAAGGCCGTATCATTATTAAACCTCGGTCCTTTAAACAACTGCCACATCGGTATGCGAGTCGACCATGGTCCAAGAGTCTTATTTCGACCTCGGTAATTTCCTTGACCTTTTAGAAGGCTGCAACATCGGTTGTGAGCCGGCAAGATGCAGCAAACTTTTATCAGCCCACAGTTTATATTTATTATATTTTTTATATTTCATCATTTTTCATAATTATATATATTGATTTTTTTTAAAACATAAAAACTTCTTTTTGAAAAATTCAAGTATAAGTTTGAACTAAGACTAAATTTTTTGCTATATACTATATAAAAATTGTTGATTTAAGTTTAATCTCCAAAAACAGCACGTATTATTAGTCTGGTTAAGAGCTTATGGGAGAAAAAAACCACAAATTACATACATGAGCTCTTAAGATTTCCAACTAATCCTTGTTTAGCATCCAACTCATACTTAACACTATCATTTTTCGTTCTTTGCGAATTTTCGCGAACGCTTAGCCTAAACGTTAAGGAACAAGCTAGAGCTCAACAAGCTCGATCGGGTCAAAATTTATTCTTATTCTACCCAGCAGGAAAGTCAAAATTGTGACAAAACACTTATTTTATTTTTGAAATTTTTTAAGAAGGGCCTATGCTTAAAGATAAACGTTAGTCGATAAGATTAGGATATTGGATTTCCCAAATGAAGCTGGGGATTTGAAGCTCGAGTGATCGAAGGACAAAACCACGAGCACGAGAGGCTTCAAAAATCCCGGACAATCCTGGACAATCACAAAAAACACAAGTAAACGAGAATGGAAAGAGGCACACCTCTCATAAAAAACACTTATTCATTACTACATAATATTACTACGGATAAGCATGGGGTGCCTCCCACGAAGCGCTTGTTTAGGGTCACTAAGCTTGACCCAATCCCCGAATTCATTTGTCCTTGGGGAAGGTTTGGAGATCCGGGATAACCAATTTTGGTACGTCCCCTCCAAAGTAGTGCTTAATTCGATGACCGTTCACCTTGAAGTTTGGCCTGGAGTTTTGAGATAACTCAACGGTGCCATATGGAAAGACATGGGAAATGGTGAACGGTCCGGACCAACGGGATTTCAACTTGCCCGAGAACATCTTCAATCGAGAGTTAAAGAGGAGGACTTGATCACCGACGTTGAAAACACGGTTTTTGATCTTTGAGTCATGGATCCTCTTTGTTTTCTCTTTATAGATCAAAGAGTTCTCATAGGCATGATCACGAAGTTCATTTAGTTCGTTGAGTTGAACTTTTCGGTGATCACCCGCGGTCTCAAGGTCAAAGTTTGCATGCTTTAAGGCCCAGTAGGCTTTGTGCTCGAGCTCGATCGGTAGATGACATGCCTTTCCGTACACGAGCTTGTATGGGGTACACCCGATGGGTGTTTTGTAAGCTGTACGGAAGGCCCAAAGTGCATCATCTAGTTTATCCGACCAAGATGCACGGTTCTCGCCCACGGTCCTTTCAAGAATTCGTTTCAAGCCACGATTGGATACCTCAACTTGCCCACTTGTTTGTGGGTGATACGCGGTGGAGAGACGGTGAGTAACTCCGTATTTAAGCATGACCTTTGCAAACTGGTCATTGCAAAAATGGGTTCCGCGATCACTTATGATAGCACGAGGGGCACCGAATCGGGCGAAGAGAGATTTAAGAAATTTGCAAACAACTCGGGCGTCGTTGGTGGGGAGCGCTTTCGCTTCAACCCATTTTGACAAATAGTCGACCGCCACGAGTATGTATTTGTTCCCTCGTGAAGACGGGAACGGCCCCATGAAATCGATGCCCCACACGTCAAAGATTTCGCAAACTTGGATGGAATTTTGAGGCATTTCATCACGTTGCGAAATTTTTCCTTGACGCTGACAAGTGTCACATCGGGTGACCAAGTCATGGGCATCTCGGTAAATTGTGGGCCAATAAAATCCTGAGTCAAAAACCTTTTTGGCGGTGTAGTTGGCACCGTAATGTCCCCCGGTGGGTCCACTATGGCAAGCTGTGAGGATGTCAACAGCTTCTTGGCCGTGCACACACCGCCGGATCATTTGATCCGCACATATTTTGAACAAATAGGGGTCGTCCCAAAAGTAGTGTTTAACATCCTTAAAGAATTTGTTCTTTTGTTGGGACGACATCCCTATAACAATGAAATTCCTCGCGTGGTAATTTGCAAAATCGGCAAACCACGGGGTACTATCATTACCATGAAAAGATACCATGTTAAGTGTCTCAAGAGGAAATGTTTCATTTATCTCATTTGGGTCGAGCACATTTTCATAAGGATTTTCTTATCGAGAAAGATGACCGACTGCGAGATTTCTCTGTCCTTTTGGGTTAATTACTTTGATTTGAACTCTTGAAGGAGGAGGAAACCACCGTTGAAGCAATCTCGTTTTGGATCGTTTTTGCAAAGAGATATTTGATGGGCGGAGATGCATTATAGTGGATTCCGTATACACAATGCTTTTGTTTCAAGATGGGGATAAGACCGGAATTTTCGAAGGTGTACACCACGGTAGCTAACATTTCTTTCTCTATCGTGGGTTTGTAAATGCGATTACGCTGCGGGTCATTGTTTTACTTAGCATAGTGTATTGGCCTAACAGTGCCTTTCATGACGTTTTGTTGGTAGGTTTTGGATACACTAATAAATATATGATAATATTTCCAAGGAAGAGCAATAAGAACTTTCCTATAAGTTCTCCCTTAGAAAAGCTCACTCTAAAGATATATTAATATATAATACGTATATTTAACCGGGAAGAATGATCACCCGGGTCGTTTCCCCATCGACTTGTGAAATTGAAACCACGCTTTAGTTTGGACTATGATTTGAATGAGAGAAAAGATATTTTTGAGTATCTAAAGCTACAATTAAAATGAACAATTAAAAGCAATTAAACACTTAAACAATTAAACGGTGGAAAATAAACGAATAATCGCGGACAATTAAGCAAATATACTAAATGTAACCCCTAAAATGCAAACTAAATTTCTAAACTAAAACAGGACAAAAGAAAATTTTAAGAAAAAGAGAAGATTTTTTGATTATTTTGAATTTATTATGATTTAAAAAACATAATTAAAATCTAATTAAATCCTAAAAATAGCAGATTAAGTCTAAAAATTAAGAAAAATGATTTTTAAGCGGGTATTAAAAGTCTAAAATAATATAAACACTCAGAAAACTATTTTTAACTATTTTTAAAATTAAAATCCTATTTTTAAAATTAAAAATAAAAACTCAAAAATGAAATTTAAAATCTAAAAGGGTTGAAAATGATTTTTCTTAATGTAAACCTAAAAGTATTTATTCTAATGCTAAAAATATGCTTTTTTAATTTTTTGAAACTTTTTTCTATTTTTAATGTATTTTTGAAAATTAAAACTTAAGAAAAATGATTAAAAATAATCTACTAAATGAAAAAATACAAAAAATTCAGGAAAAATCTAAAAAGTTATAAAGATCTAAGAAAAAATAAGAAGAAGCTCACACCTTAACAAATAAGCCGGGTAAAAGCTTAAATAAGCTACGGCTTATAAATGGGGCTTAATGAAGCAAATTGGTTAACACGTTGGGTTTGTAAGAGTGAGGTCGTGGGTTCGAGGTTGGCAGACACCCCTTTTTGCAATTTTTTATTTTTTTGAAAATTTTTGAAAACCAAAAGCTAAACCTTATTAAGCACACATTTTTAAACACTTTTAATAAAGACAATATAAGCTGAAAACTAAAAATAAGCTCTAAAACAGCCTTAGAAAAAACTGTTTACAGAAACTAAGGTTTTAAAGAACAAAAAGCTAGTTTTGACTTATTAGCTTGCACAAGCTTTAATATAAGCTCATTTTTCAATCCAAAAGCTGTTCTAGAATCCTAATGATGTGCATAAGCTAAAATTGATAAGCTACTATGACTAAAAATACTTTTATTGCTGATTAACACTAAAAGATCAAGCAGCTAACTCAAAAACAAGGACTTAGAATTCAAAATCTAAATAAGCTCACTAAGCCCGAGACAGAAGTTGAGTTATGAGAACTGGACAATTTCCTACTTAAGCTATGAATCCAAATTATTAAAATAACTACTATAAGCTAAGTTTCCAATTTAAAAGCTTAAACTAAGTTACTACTGTTTTTGGTATTTTTGGATTTTTTATGACTTTTTAAGCTGAATGTAATTAAGCAAAAAAGCAAGAAATGAGAAATCAAGCTTTAAGCTATATTAAGCTATAACTAATCTAAAAATATACTAAGATTTAAAGCCTAGATCCTACTTAAGCTAACTAAAATGAAGATTAAAAAGCTAACAGTGGTAACTGCTGTTACTACTGCTGGTGTAGTTGTAAAAGCCACAAACACAAGTGTGCAGGTTACCTTAAGGGTAGACCTACACAACACACTCCTATTGAGTGTTTTTGAGCAAACTACAAACACAAATCAAGCCTAAAAGGCTTGATTCAAATTTTAACAAACAAAAATTAGGGAGAAATCTCCCCTGGTGCTGACACAAAGAAATTAAGCTTCAATATGACTTTAAGCTAAAACTAAACTTTCAAACCTCTTTACATCTTAATCTAATATGAAAATCAAACTGGACAAAGAAAATTTACCTAGTTGCTTTGACTTTTAGAGGTCAAACAAGACTAATCCAAACACCCCTTATTATGCTGACAGAATTGATTAGCATATTGGATTTTGAATTTACGATAACTAACCTTGTTACTAGATATAATTAAGCTTATAACAAACCTAATAAACACAAATCAACAGTCACTTAAGCTAAAATCAAGATCTACCACTAATTACTAACTAATATTTTTGGTTTTTATGAAATTCTTAGACAGAAATTGAAATCTAAAGATCTACATTAACTAAGCTAAAACAGATTAAAATTATGATTAATAAGCACAATTAGATGATGAAAAGCACAAATAAGCAACAACTAAGTAATAAGAACAACTAATAAGAAAGTGAGCAAATATTAAGCTAGTAATGAAAAAGTACAAGGAATTTAAATAGGAAACTTACACAAGCTTCAGCTAAACAGAAGCAAAAACTTAAATAGCAGCTACAAGCTCTAGCTTATCTAAATGGATAAGCTAGTATAAGTCCATGGGAGCTCATCCATGTTTAGCTCCCCTTCCAAAAGCTCAATAGTCCAATAGTTAGGGTAATTAACTGGTTTTAGATATTAAGTAAGATTAAGACCAAGTTAAGCTCAAATCATGAGCTTATAGACTCATGAGAGCTGGTAAGAGCTTATAGGAGCTTATGAGCATTTAGCTTAACAATTGAGGAAAAATGAAAACTTATGGGTGAAAAAGAGAGATCTTATGACAAATGTAAACACTGAATTTCATTCACTTAAAAACTTTGATTACATTACTTGAAAAGGAAATTACAAATCATTTAATAAAAATTACATTAAGCTAAAAAACGAAATTTAAGCTAAACTAAAAGCTACTCACTACCTAGATAGTGTGTGTATGTGATAGTGAGGCTATTTATAGCCTGAAGATGAACATTCTAGGCCTTCCTTGCTGCCCACGCTCCTTTTGATCTTGTCCGTACAAATCTTCAATCATTGGATCTCTCTTTTGAGCCGTTAGATTACTTTACCCATACTAAGCTTAAAAATAAGATCACCGTTAAGTACGAGCTACGATGCTAAGACTACTTATAATTACAACTTGTGAATTTCACTTCCCGACATAAATCATATATTTAAGTGTGTGTGCTCAAATTAATTTAAACCATTAAATCCACATATTTAGATAGTTGAAATCCGACCAAGCTTTACACATGGGCCTTTTTGGGCTTAAGTATGTTATCACTAGTAAGATCACAACTTCAAGCAACAAAAAACCTCCTTAGCTAAGACATCGTTGTTCACTTGTCCCCATAAATGGACTTTTTCTCATAGCATCACCGTCATCGGATAAGTGCTAAGGGTTTTTGGTACACCCCATACGGCGAGATAATAATCGAGAATCATGAACTTCCGCTGAAAAGCCTTGTAGACTTTTGCAAACCTTAGTTCAAAAGAATACCTTGGTTTTAGAAAAAGAAACTTTTACTATTTATTTTCTAACTTGCAACATTATTATTACTATTTACATTATTAGGCTAGGAACTGGTATCACTTTTCTTTCGACGACACATCGGCCACGCCTCCGACAAGAGTCAGTGTACTTATTATGATACCAACCCTAAATATACATCCTCCACCCTTTCTTTCGATGTCACATCGGGAGCGAACCGACAAATGCCCATGTACTTTATTGCGATGGAGTTTGTATATTATTATTAACACTAAGGATTTATAACTTGCATCCTTTTATTCATCACTACATTTTTTTTTAATTCAACATGTTATTTTTGCAAATAGAAAAATTTCATTGTAGAAAACCAAAGTATAAACTTGAACCAAAATTCTTATTTACAAATGATGTTTGACTTCATCATTGATAAAGCTTTTTCTCTGAATATGTTGATTAGACTTTTAAGAGTAAAACTCTAATTTGTAAAAATTAAAGAGAACACGTATAATTAATCATTTTAAGAACTTCGGGGAAGAAAAACCACAAGTTATTCTTATAAGCTTTTAAGTTTTCCAAATAAACTTTGTTTAGCATCCTAATTCGTAATCAACACTATCATCTCTTATTCTTTGCAATTTAAAACCTCTAATAAAGAAATTCGCAAATACTTAGCCTATATAAAATCCAACTCGGCATATTTAAAATCTACTTGAGATTAGCACAAGTCTTCATTTACTAATGATTTCAAGTCTAGCATGTTTAAAATCTACATGAGACTAGCATAAACTATCATCATTAATTGTTAAGGGAGAAAGCTAGAACTCTACACGTTCGATCGGGTCAAAAATTACTTCTTATTCTTACCAACGGAAAACCTACATTCGTGTCTTAACACTTATTATTTAATCAACTACTAATATTTTTTATTTTTTTCATTTTTTCCTACAAATAAGATCTTAAAAATTTTAAATTTTTGCTATTTTTGTGGGAAAACGGGTACGTGAGAACAAAACAATAAGCAAGTAACATCAAATCGATAGATTCCCTCCCCAAACTAAAACAAAACATTGTCATCAATGTACTTAAGGCGGTGTTTTATACGAAATCTAAAGCGAGGTGTGTTCTATGATTATGCAAAGATAAACGTGAATCGATAAGATGAAAGGATATCGGATCTCCCCAAACTAATTTTAAACAAAGGATAGGAAGTTCGAGTGATACGGGACACAACTCCGAACACGAGAGGCTTTAGAAATTGTTGGTTCAATCCTGCAAAAATCACAAGTACAAACACAAACACGAGGAATCGGAAAAGACTAGCCTCAACACATCACAACACATTAGTTAGAAAATAGAAGAAAGAAAATGATAAGCATGTGGTGAACTCCCACGAAGCGGCTTGTTTTTGTTCACCGAGTCACAAGCTTGACTCGATCCCTGAATTAATTCGTCCTTAGAGAGAGCAACACTTAGAACAAGAAACTTCCATTGAAAATGCCAATGGCTCTAGATAAGAAAATGGAAAGGTGATGATGCCGGGGTCAAAAACAAAATTCTCACTCCTAAAGGAGAAAATCAAAGGCGAATCCTTGGGGTAAGTGAAATATGGAAAAAAAGTCCAAATGATTAATGTGAAGGAATCGACATCTTCAACATTTAAAGATAACACCGTTTCACTTAGGTAAAAATCTTCATTAGGCTTAACAAAATCATTTTTCATAGCCAAAAAAAATTTGGGGGCCTTTTTTTAAAAATCTCATTGACAAAATATTGTGGATCCGAAGGAGACGCAGGAGATGTCCGGGTTCCTTTGATAGAAATATGAGAGTCCCAGAGGAAATGTTCATCTTCTTAAAATTCTTCTCCAATGTTACAAGATTTTTATCATGAATGGCATGATAAACTAATATACCTGGTTTGAATACTTTGTCCTCGTTTCCGAGAGAATTCAAGGTAATACTAGCCGACAACTCCGCAGTGAAAGGCGAGTCGGAATCTAACAAAGGAGGTGGAAAAATACTTGTTTTGGTAGAGTCAAATGAAATGGTTAAGTCCTTTTTAAAATCCTTTGGTTTGGAGAAATGATTAAAATCAATCGGATTATCAAAAGTGATTCTAATTGGCATGACAATGGTATTGATTAGAATATCACTTGAAACTTCGTCTTCTTTTTCCTTGATTTCTTCAACTTCTTGAGGACGAGAAAGAGGTTTTGGTTTTTGATGTAAGTAAGTTGCCAAGAGACAAATTATCTTTTTCCTAATCGAATTTCGTTTCATCATTTTCCATACAAATTGGACCAACGAGAAAAACATTGACATTTTCCATGAACAAACCTTCTCTCCGGTGAGAGTAGGGGAAGTAGGATTGCTACTTGAAACTTCAAGGGTGGGAGGGAGGGTAAGATCAATTCCCGGTGGAATCGAATCTCTTTCAAGATAAGCTTCAAATTCACTTTCTTCCGGTGAAGTAAGTGTGAAGGAAGAAGAAGACTTAATCTCGACATCCTTATCGTTCTCTTCAAAGAGAGGATTAACGTTGCTAGATTTGAAATTATCATCGAATTCGAAAAGAGGATTTGAAAAAGTTTCTTCATGAATATCCTTCTTATGAATTGAATCGTCATTACCCGGTGGTAACGAATCAAGAGGAGCAAGTTCATCGGCGAACTTCTCAAAATTATCACTAGTCTTCATCGGAGAAGAACTAGGAGGAAGAGTATTAGTGGTACTGCCACTAAATGGATCGTCTTTTGAAAAATCGATAATAGAAATGGCATGAACACAATGCTTATTTTTGTTTTTCTCAGATTTATCGGCATAATAAACAAGTTCTTCCTTTCCTACTCTTAAAGTCAAAGTTTCTTCGTACAAATCAATGAGAGCTTTCGCAGTGCGAAGGAAAGGTCTTCCTAAAATAATAGGCACTCTCGGGTCGGGTTCAAAATTAACCACCACAAAATCCGCAAGAAAAGTGAAACCATCGACTCTAACTACAACATCCTCGGCTATGCCCATCGGGTGAGTAATCGAACGATTGGCAAGCTCGAGTGTCATTCGAGTAGGAGTCAAAGCTTCAAGCTCAAGTTTCTTATAGATAGAATGAGGTAAAAGATTAATGCTAGCTCCTGAATCGGCTAAAGCACTAGTCCTATTGAGTTCTTGTAAAGCACATGGGATAAGAAATTTTCCCGGATCTTCGAGCTTCTCGGGGACTTTGTTCATGATGATAGCGGAACATTCAGCATTCACAGTTGTGATGGCGATCTCCTCGAGCTTCTCTTTGTTCCTTAGCAATGAGCTTAACCATTTGTTGAACTTTGGCATTTCGACGAGAGCATCTTTCAATCCAATCTCTAAACGAAGTTGTTTGAACATCTTCAAAAACCGGCTATGTTGAGCACTTGGTTTATCGTTCTCTCTAACTTTCATCCTCTCGGGGTATGGAAGTTTAGATTGATACGAATTAGGATTAGGATCAAGATTAACGGTTTTCTTTGCTTTTGGTTTTGGAATTTCAATGAAAATTGAATCTTCTTCCCCCGGAGGTGGGACATGTGCGGTATTTTCCAAATTTGGATTTTGCACTTTTTCCGTTGACGTCTCCGGGTTTTGTTCGGGTTCATTTTGAGGAAGTTGAAGAAATCGGGGTTGTAGTTACAAGAGTAGTCCCGAAGTCCTTCCAAAGTCTTACCCGCTCTTGTGGTGATGCATTAAAATTGGCTACGAGGTTATTACGGTTTACTGGAAGAGTTCCTGAATTTGAAGTAGAGGCAGAATTTTTGAAATTATTACAAAGACTTGTCAACAAACTCGTAACATTAGCCATTTGATTTTGCAAATTTTGACCTTGATTTTGAACACATTATTACAACACCAATCATCGTTTGCCTACAAGTTTTCAAAATCTGTTTTTGAACACCTTTGAATTTGAAGGCGTAGGGAGCTTGATAATGTTGGAAACTTGTAAACCGTGTTGATTGGTTGGTGGTTGAAAAACTTGACCTTGATTGTTTTGATGGTTTAGATTTCCTCCACTGGGTTTGATTCGACATTGAAATTGTTCCTGGATAACGGTTTTTGGTTTCCTTTGGTTGTTTGAACATTTGGTTGATTGAAACCCGGTGTTTCATTTGGCTTGCCAAATGAAGGTTGGTTTCTTGAAGAAAATTGCCAACAGCTTGCATTTGGTTGAAATTGTTGGATGTTGTCATGAAAAACGGGAAAATCATTCCCACCTCAGGTTAACGTACAATGATTAAAATTGTGATTCGATCCACAAGTGACACATACTTCCTCAACCGTTTTGATGGGTGCAGGAGTAGTAACAACTAAAGCTTTCATTTCATTCAACATCTTGTTCATCTTGATAGTCTCTATCCTCAGAGAAGCTGCCTATTTGTTTGCATATTCGAAAGAATTATAGAAGGTTGAAGAATTAAAAAGAGGCAACCATCCGTATCACGTCTTGAATCATTAGCATGACTATCGTTGAAGTAACGAACTCTTTGACTTGCTTTCAATAATCGCTAAAACCTTCTTGAGGCCTCTGTCTAAAAATTGCCACCAACGCGGTGGCATCTAAGGCATCTTGAGTCGTTTGAATTCAAGAATGTAAAAAGTCTCGAGTTGGTGAAGTTCTGAAAAGCCATGGTGAGGACATTGACGAGGATTCTTTGAAACGTTTCCCATGCTTCGTTAAAGTTTCAATGTGCTTTTGGTAAAAGTATTGACTCAATCCGATAGTACGTGTTTTTGAAGGTGGTGAAAAATTGGTTTATGAAATTTTGAAAACAAGGTCGTCCCATTTGAGAATTATCTTGAGTTCTTGTCTAACCAATCTCGGGCTTCGCCGTCTAGAGAAAAATAAAAAGCCAAGCTTTAAAAACCGAAGTGGGTTCGGAACTTCCGGGATGTCAAAAACGTGAATGACCTTGTGTTGAAACCACGAAAAGTGTCGGTCACTTCCAAGTTGTAATAGTCTTAGCTCGTAGTTTATGACTTAATTTGAGATTATTAATCTCGTCCTCGTCCCAAGAACATGGGACGCCAATTAGAACCCATGGGCCGGCCACTATAGGACTAATAGCCCCTCACCTAGCCATGGGAAGGGTTGTTTTCCATTTTTCTATAATTCCCATCTTTAATAAACAATACATCCATTTTCCTCCAATCTCTCTCTAACTATCACAACCCACATCTCACTATTGATCTTGGTTTGATCCATAAGATTACTAGAATTGCTACAATTGGTATCGAGAGCCATGGATGTGTGTTTATTTTTGTGTAGATTTGTGTTCAAAAACCTTTAAAAAGAGCAAAAATTAGTGATATCAATATTTTCTTGGCTAAAAACCTTAAAGTTTTCATTTTTATTGTTCTTATAGGGTTAGTAACACTAGTTGTACAAGAATTTTTGCTAAAAACCATTAAAAATCATGTTTTTTTTAGTTTTGAAGATTTGAGTTTTGTAGAAGTTGGGACCGAACGAGTTGGACCGAACAAGGAAACCGAACGAGTAAGCCGAACAAGTCAACCGAACTAGAATATTCTAGTTTGAACCGAACGAGCATTACTCAAGCAGGACCGAACGAGTAGGATCGAACTAGTTAACTTGACAATCGAACTAGTGATAACCGAACTAGCCGGACCGAACGAGTAGGACCGAACTAGTTAACTTGACAATCGAACTAGTGACCGAACTAGAAGGACAAACTAGAAGGACCGAGAACAGGTATACTTAGACGACCGAACTAGTAATAACTCGAACTAGAAGTACGAACTAGTAGGACCGAACTAGTTACAAATTTTGTCAACCGAACTAGTGAAACCAACTTAAGTTTAAACTTATAACAACTATTTTAATTACATTAAACGTTTTTCTTTGACTTGTAAAATCCCGTGAAACAAACACTTGTTTTCCCGGTTTTGTCAAGAATTGTAAAATCCCGTGTAGTTTCATTTCAAGGCTCAATAATCACATAACCAAACACAATTTCTTTCTACCACCGATCGATCAATCTGTAATCTTTTGGATACCACAATGACGACTCTTGCTGATAAGTCACTTCTCTCTGGAGGAGACAACAAACCACCGATGCTTGAAAAACACTTGTATGATTCATGAAAAGCATAATGAACTTGTATATGATGATAGACCACATGGAAAATAGATTCTTGCTGCTGTTGAAAAATGACCACTTGGTTTGGCCTTCATCACTGAGATGGAGTAACAAGGTCTTAAGGGAATATGTTGACACTAAACTCCAACTAAGCCATCAAGCAATTGTGACATCAACAGCAATAAACATCATTCTCCCAAGGCCTACCAACGATAATCTATGCTCTTGTGAGTCAACAGCGAGAGGCAGAAAGAAATTTTGGGAGAGAGATTAAACCTAATGCAAGGAAACGTCGATAAACAAAACAAGAACGAAGTGTCAAACAGTATGATGAATTTCGCTAAGATCAATTACAAGAAAGGAGAGTCCCGCTACTGAGTACTACATTGAGGTTCACCTATTACTCAATATATGAACATCTACAAGATGCCATTTGGAGCAGTTTCAAGTACACTAAGTTCCTTAAACACTTCTTCCTGAGAATGGAGCAAAATTTGTTACTGATGTAATTGCTCAAAGACTTTCACACGTACCCATGTTGAATCAGCTCATGCATTACTTGCAACAACATGAAAAGACATGCAAATGAAGTTCGTTTGATGCATGCACGCAACTTCAATCCTCTTGCTTTAGTTGCATCTCACCATTTAACTCAGCCAGCTTACAATCTCATCTACAACTCACCCAAAAGTCTCTATCTCCAACTTTTACGTTTCACCCATATAAGTCTTCACAGTTTGTATTACACCTTATCAAACTCAAATATTCACAACCATATCAATTCAAACCTCTGTTCACTACTTACCATCCAAATGAGTACCAATCCACACCGGTACCACAAAACGTTTTATTTCTCCACAACCATCATCCCACAATTGAAATATGCTCCACAGTGAAGCCTACTCAACAGCAACAACCTAAATTTGTCCCAACCAGAACCCAGTCTAATTGTTCCAGTGTTCCAGAAAGGGGATGATCCAATTGATGCAATTAAACGACAATGATTGTCATTCATAAATGCTGTTTTTCCCATCCCCTGTTGACCCGTATCCTACTACACAATCAGCTAAGGACCATCGTCAACCCTCGCAACAAGACTACCACAATGATGGAAAAGTAACTGTGCAAAATGTTCAGGGGAGACCTATACTACTTATCTGCGGAAAAACAAGAAAATACACACTGGCAAGTGGAAGCAACACGGGGAAAACAACGACTGTTATTGTTACAGATGCAAAGGGAGGGTCCATATTGCCAAGCAGTGTACTAATACCCAAGAGAAACGGGATGAAACATGTTCAACGATAAAGTGTTCTGTTCAAGCACAAGCAAGTGGTCAAAAGCTTTAACAGAGGAAGAAAATAGCATTTTGGCAGATCCATTACTTCCTGACATCCAAACCTCACAGACAGTCATCTACCCATAATGCTGCTTATCACGCCATGATCGGATCGCCAATTGACTCTGATGTGATGAACTCAACTCAGCTATAGATTCTCTCATTGAGAATCGTGTCCAGGAATGGTTCATATGCACTCACTAAGGTACTCAATCCAGATTTCTGACCTATTATTTACTGAATCAAAGTGAGCCTAGATAATGAACGTCTTCTGAACAAAACAATGATGTGAGTCAGTCAGAAACTGAAATAACTAAGTGAAAGCAATATCATTCCTTATTCTAGTACATGAGTGAAAGCACAACAGTAACTGTCTAGAATTATTATACTCTTCTGCTCCACAAGATGTCATGATTTTAGCTATGTTTGAACAATAACTACCCAAGTGACGCACTGCATCCAATGTTAATCTGTAATATAAAAGTGCCAATCACAGAGCTTTGACTACCGAGCTTAACACTTATAAGAAAGAGGTTAAGATTTGAAAGAAATGCAAAATGTGAAAACGAAGTTTTTCAAAGATCAAATGAACAGTATGCCGAGATTGTACGTCTTAAGCAAAATATTACGACAAGTGCAAGAAAAGGAAGCTTTAATGAAAAAACATTTCTGATCTCAAAAATGATTTAAAAATGGAAGAAAACAGAAATAGTTGAGTAGAGAAATTCTTTAGAAAAGAAAATTAAGCAACTTATAACATTATATTTCAAAAGAGGTCAATACTGCGCAAAAGCGTTCCATGATATGAATGAACTAAATCCAAAATTTGTTATGATCATTCCACGAAATAGCTATCGGTTTTTGAAAAACCTTTCTATCTGAAGAAAGCTCAGGAGTCAAAGCCAAAGCGTATGACGGGAATACCTATTTCAAAATGGATACTATTGTGATTTCCTGATTCTGATGAGAACATTAATGCTATTGTGAAGAGAGTCCGTTCAAAATTGCTTTTTGAAAGAACAAGAATCTAAAGGTTGTAAAACATAGAGTGAACACAAACCGCATGTAATTATAGCCTGTCTTAAAAACGATCACTACAAATGATTTGGTTCGACAAATCTATTTCTTTAGTGAACATGCCTAATGGAAAAGCCGACTTCTGTCCCAGCTTTAGACCCTTCTCAGTCTTTCCACAACCGCCATAGTTTAAGTTCCAAAAGAACTTCCTAAAGTAAGTATGTGTGAATTACTAGCTTGAAAGAGCATAAACGCTAACTACTGGCTTTAGATCAGTTTTAAAGAAAGAACCACTGCCACAAAGCTTATCACTGAGGGCACGTGGGGGGTTTGTAACCATACAAAGCTTGTTTTTCGAGATGAAAATCTTTCCGTTTATCAAAAATTAAAAAGATATCCTTTAATAACTTCAACCATACTTGGTTAAGAACTTGCCGATGTCCAAAAAGTCTTTTATCAAATGGAACAAATGCATGTCGAACGCACAAAAAGAGTCGAAAGAAAGGCGTAAAAGAGTAATTAACATCCGCTTGGAGTCCAAAACTGTCGAAGTTAAATGAATCAAGTTTGAGTGAAAATGAACTACCTCTTGGCACAAGCCATTGAATAATGACATTTGTAAAAAGCTGTTGTGAATTTTGTCTCTGAATGAAGAGAGAAACTGAGGAATAGGAATGTCAAGTGTCTCAACAAAAGCCTGAGGCTTCTCCAATAAAAAAGTGATTATGTTGATAAAGAAACCTTACGAAAACTTTGTAAGATTTTAACGACTCTTGAAAAACATTCATCACTTTGGAAGCTGATTCTCACTTAATCAAGAAAAATTTCAACAAGAAAACAGTGATTTAAACAAAATGCTCCAAGTTTACTCAGTTGTTTGAATTAAGTGAATTGAGAAGCTCAGTCTCTAGCAAAAGACCGACATTCATTGTCAAGTTGAAAGAGCAAATTAAGTCCTAAAATGGAAATGTGGATATCGAAAGTCAAAATGACATGGATGAAATTGAGAACTCTTAACATTGAACTGGAACCATAGATTACCAAAACTGTTTCTGAGAATGAGCATTTAAACAACTTATAAGCAACTTTAATGACTCGATTAAAACCAAAATGTGTTCAATCAAAAGAACAATGTGATGCCTTAATCAAGCAAGTCAATATAAAGTACTGGAAATTCGATTTAAATGCAAAACTTCAAGAACAAGGTTTTGGTTATAGCAGCCCTAAAAAAATGAGTTAAGAAACATAAAGAAAATCTGTAATAAGGAGGCTAATTGGAGACCACTCCTGTTGATCCAAATGTTGTCTAAGGATAATATGGAACCAACATGCCCAAATGTTTGAATAAAAGGACTGCTCACAGCGGTTCCTCATATATTAAACACACTCAGGAAGATAGTCTTTGGTCCTTAGGATAAAAGATCGAACATGTAAAAGCTAAATTATCCTCACGATTCACTTTTATAGAGTCGCCTTTAGGTTATACCAAATTCCATCCAGGGGATTTGCTATTCACACATAAGTAGCATCTTGGCCCTAGCATCAACAATTTTTGGTCCTCAATATTGAGGTCACAACAAGGAAAAAGGACAAGGAAAGTTTAGGTTTGCCGAATCACACACATCCATAGAAAACACAAAAAACATACTCGACATCCAAACATAGTTTCTAACACGCTTTGTTGCATTCTATAGTGAGTAAGACATTCCCTACTAGAGCAAGCGGAATCACAGCCTTCAAGCAATACCAGGAATGATTAGGATCCGCAAACATCCAAGTAGTAAATTTGAAGTATAAAGTTAGAAAAGCTCACACCTAGGAACGTTAAATCTAGTTTGAAGTAAAAGGAATGGTACTAATAAAAGGTTAAATGATCTGCGCCTGTGCAAATTCCAAGAAACAGATGATTTATTATTCTGTGTTAACCAGTAAAAAATGATTGCAAGTCCTTCTGATAATTTGTGTGTTTCTAATTCTATGAATGATGTGAAATTTCGTGCTAAACCTAAGGCAGCATAAATCAATAAAGCATTTGGAACCAACAGGAAAAGTGTTCACTCAGATAGTTTTTGATTTTTTATAATTTGGAAGACTAACCGGTCGGATAGACTTCACTATTGAAGAAAAAGCGTGGCCTATAACTAGGAATTACCACTACTAATAAGTGCCTTCTAGGAAACCAATTGTTCAGACCTGAATCACCCAAACTTGTAGTTAAGATTGGAATACTCAAGGAAACTAGGAAAATAAAATACTGATGACCTGTTAAGCAAAACTAAGGTTTAAAAACCAATGTCTGCTTAACAAACAGGAACCTAGTAAATCCGGGGGATCCACAAAAACCAAATATCCAGTCTACTTCTCTGAATGAATGCAGGTTGTCCAAATGTCCTCCATGGTATTTGGATTCCGGTTTTGCTCAAAAGAAAAGCACATGACCAGATTCCCTCTCGAGCTCACCAATTTCATCAGTAAATTCTTTTAAGTTAAATTCGAATGATCAAGTTGTAAAGATAATGGGTTTAGAGAACTATCCAGATTGGGAAATGTAACTATTTCAAGGGTTTATTTATCGTTGAAGACTTGGCATAATCTATTCTCTGTGATAATTCTGCTGAATTCCAATCTCTAAGTGGCTTATTCCCGTCAACACACATACGTCAATACGTAATCTAGACGTGTTAGGATTTTATTGGACTTTCATCTCGAGGGATAATCTTTATACACCTCATTGGAAATGAATGTGCATCCTCTCCTATATGTCTATTGTCAAAGGCTTCTAAAACCAAGTCCAGTTATTGATCGTCGTCCTATCTCACTTGAACTTTAGTCCTATTAATCATCTTGCAAGACCTGGACTTGCCAAGGTCTCCCTAAGCTCAAGTATGAAAAGATCAATTATGTTCTGCAGGCATTAGGCAAAAGTATCAAAGAAACCCCACAGAACCCAAATCCTGAGGACAACCAGATCAAGAAAAACTTCTATCTGTTGCATATGGATCATATGTGGGCCAATACTGGTCAGCGATGTCAATGGAAAGAGTACATCCCTCATTATTGTCGACGACTACTTCTCGATTACATGGTAAAATTTTGCGATCAAAAGATGTGGCTCCATTGTTTATTATCAAATTTTTGAAAATATCCAAGAACGGCTGAGAAACCGTTCGTCGCATCAGAACAAATAAGGATCTGAGTTTGTTAATCAAACATTTGCGTGAATATTATGAAAGGTTGAAATATCTCAGAAACATCAGTGCATGCTCTCCCCAGCAAAACGGAGTGTTGTTGAAAAGACGAAATCGTACGCTAATGTGAAGCAGCCCGCACTAGTCAATTTATGCAAAAGCTCCTTTATTACTTTTTGGCCGAAGCGGTTGCCACAGCCTGTTATACCCCAAATCGTTCCATGATACGTCTCGTCACGGTAAAACACCATATCGAGCTTTTATACGACAAACCTCCCGATCTATCGTATCTACATGTGTTTGGTGCACTTTGCTACCCAACGAAAAGAGTAGTGAGAATTGGGCAAGTTACAACCAAAGGCTGATATTGGTATTTCATTGGATATGCACCCACAAGAAAGCATTCCGGATTTACAACAACGTACCAAAGACAATGATTTGAAACATTCATGTTGACTTTGATGAGCTGACCGCGATGGCTTCTGAACACATCAGTTCAGGACCCGCACTTCATGAAATGACTCCTGTAACAATCTGTTCAGGACTCGTGCCAAACCCTCCTTCTTCAACATCACGACCATTTTGACCACACTTCGAGATCTGACTGTGATTTTTTTTTTCCACCAATGTTTGATGAGTCACTTAATCCCCCACCTTATGTTGATTTACAAGCACCAGAAGTTATTGCTCCTATTCTCGAAGCAGTTGCACCTGAACATGCTGTATCAACGGGTTCACCTTTCTCAACTACAGTTGATCAAGATGCACCATCACCAAGTAACTCTCATACAACACAAGAAACTCAATCTCCTATTATTTCTCATGATGGTGAAGAAGACAATCATGATATTGAAGTCGCACATATGGGTAATGATCCGTACTTTGGTATTTCAATGCCAAGTTACTTCTGATCAATCTCACTCATCAATATTAGATGTTATTCATACTATTAATGCCAGATCCCGATCACCAGTTTCTGAACACAATAAGAAAATGGACTAAAGGATCACCCACTTGGAATATAATCGGTGCTCATCACGACATAGCCAGTTTCCACAGACACAACTCAACAACTATCAATGAACAAGCCTTATTCTGCTACTATGATGCCTTTCTCACATCAGTCTAACCTAAGAACTACAAAGACGCATTAACTCAAGCATGTTGGATTGAAGCTATGCAAGATGAACTTCATGAATTTAAACGTCTTGAAGTTTGGGGAACATGGTGTCCTCTCTCTGATAAAGCATTTGTCATCTCCTAAAGTGATCTATAAGGTTAAGCTTATGAGTTAGTAGTCATTCTGAAAACAAGCTTGTTTGGTCGCGTCGTGGTTATCTCCAAGAAGGAGGGGAAACGCTTTTCGAAGAGTCCATCGCAAATCCTGATGCAAGATTAAGAGGCTAAACGAAGTTTTTTCTACGTTTGCTGCTCATGATGAACATGGTCATCGTATCAAATGGATGTGAAGACTGCGTTTTCTGAATGGTAATCTGCGAGAAAAAGTTTTATGTTAGCCACCGGATGGATTTTGAGGATGCAGACAAACTAACTACGTCACAAGCTTAAGAAAGCTTCTTTATGGGTTGAAAAAAGCTCCACGTGCGTGGATATGAATATGTTGTTTCATTCCCTGATTATCCAATGACATCTCAAAGGCTTAGTGATCCTAGCTCTGTTTCATAAAAGTTGAAGAAGCAAGAACTTCTACTGGTACAAATCTATGTCGATGATATTTATCTTTGCTGCATCTACCCTAGAACTTTGTGATTCTATTCGCTAAAATATGTGTTCAAAATTCAAGATGACGATGATGGGTACAAATCTCATTTTATCTTAGGACTACAGATTTCTCAAGACCGTATCATCTTCATAAACCAATCTACAATATGCATTGAATCACTAAAGAAATATGGCTATGAATCATTGAGACCCATGGATACTTCCCATGGTGGAGAAGTCCAAACTGGATGAAGACTAAAGATTGGAAAGCTGTCCGATCCATCACACTATCGGTATGATTGGCACCCTCCTTTTATCTTACAGCCAGAAGACCTGACCTAACATTGCTATACTGCATGTGTGCCCGGATAATACATGCACGGTCCTTACCGTAAAAAAAAAAACAAAAAAAAGGGCCCACTTAAATGCGGTAAAAAAGGATCTTTCGTAACTAAAGGAACCGTACATCGGGGTCCTTTGTATACGAAAGGATCTTCCTTTGCACTAACACAGCATTTGCAATATGCGGATCATGCTGTTTGTCAAGATACACGCCCGTAACACATCTGGCATATACAACTTTTTGGGTGATAGACTTGTAAGCTGGTCGTCTAAAAGGCAGAAAAGCGCTGCGATATCTAGTAACGGAAGCTGAATATATTGCTTTATCCGGTTGTTGTGCTCAAGTCCTTTGGATGAGATCACAACTTACCGACTATGCTTTGGATTCAATAAAATTCCAATGTACTCGTGATAACAAAAGCTCTATGCCCTTATGCTGCAACAACGTTCAACCATTTCCATATCCAAGCATATAGAACATCAGTTTCACTTTCATCAAGGAGCAGGTTAAATGGTGTGATCGAACTTACTTTGTCAATACGAAAGTATCAATTGGCGGACATTCTTCACTAAAGCTCTTGCCCGAGAAAGAAATTGAATTTCTTATCAACAAGCTGGAATGCGGAGTTTTAAAACCCGAGACTCTTAAACAATTGGCAGAATGAAGTTGATGAATAGGTGGTGGTACCTAATCAAATATCCTGTATAATAAGTAAATACTTAAAATCATAAAAAAAATCAAAAAAAAAAATCAAAAAGATTTTTATTTTCATTTTTATTTTTATAAAATTTTATAAAACCAAAAGAGAAAAAATATAAATCAGAAAAACCAAAAAGATTTTCATTTTTTAAAAACCTTTTAAAAACAAAATACAAAATTAAAAATGAGAAAAAATTCAAAAAGAAGTTTTGTCAATGCATGTCTTTTGCAAACGATAATATTTTACGGTCCTAGAAATGTCTTCAAAATAAAGAACACGTGGTCATAAAATAAAGTTCGTGCAAAAGTTCAAATGGTTTTTTTTAAAAACAATCCATAATGGCTTGCTGATTATTTCAATAGTAACCCCTTATTCCTCCTTGAGAAAACATGTCGTCTAAAAGACAGTTGTTCCTAACAACGGGAATTTTATTCTCGGGATAGCATTTCAACTTTGTGATTACTTGCATCACAACCCGAAGCGTCCTATATCCATTCAGTGTACGTATCAAGAGCAACTATTGAAATAAATAAGAGAAATCATATTTATCTTGGGTGTTTGTGTTTTTGTCACATACAAAATCATTCCATCAATCTGAAAATAATTTTCAAGATACTTTGACATTCGCAAACAATGTCTACATCCTTATAAATAGAAAACGGGTCATTGTTTGAGGGGGAGAGAATGTCAAATTTCTTTGTCATGATAAAATGAGCTGTTAAAAGGGAAAAAGATTTTAAAACAATAACGTCATATCTCTTGATAGAAAGTTCATTAAGTTTAACTTACTTGTGCTTTATGTGTTACTTGTTTATGCCTTTAGGGTGTAGTTTGCTAAATTATGTCTATAGGTATGAGAGTATAAAACATTAAGGACCATGTGTGCTATTTGTTTAACTTGAATATACCTTATAAAACCTAATTTGCAAGATTAATAAGTAGTGTTAACATGAGGGGCCAAATGTGTCAAAATTAAAATTGGTTAATAACATTCCCACCCCCACCCATTCGTGTCACTGTTCTCCACACACACAAACACACTCAAACACACACACGAACACTTTCCAAATCGAATCACATCAAACAAGCAAATTCACTCCGTTTCATCTCGAAGGTATAACTTAAATTTTGATTCTCATCACCTAATCAACTCGAATCCCAAAGGAATTGATAGTTTTTGCCATTTTTGATCACAATTGCCCTAATTATGAAATTAGGGTTCTTCAAATCAAAATGTGGTTAAATCTTAAATTGATTGAGGGCTTTTTGTATATAGGTTAATATAATGTATAGGTTTAGTCAAGTTTTATTATTCGTTGTGATTTAAAATCTTGTTATGATGTTTTTTGTGCTTGAATATATAGAAATATGCATAAATGTTATATGTTTTGTGCTTGAATATATAGAAATATGCATAAATGTTAGAGTAGTGGTAACTGTTAGAGTTGATCTAGTACAACCTTAAGAAACCGAACGATCAAAATGGGTATAAATCGAACGAGCATAAAAACATATGGACCGAATGAGTAATTTTTTTTATGAATTGATCGAGTAAATCATAGTGAGGACCAAATGAGTGAGTCCTAGTGAGGACCGAACGAGTGATTTGTAATACGGACCGAACGAGTGAAACACTATTTGGACCAATCGAGTGAAATCTAGTAAGGTCCGAACGAGGGGATCCATATGGTATCGAACGAGTGAATCATCGAAAGGACGAACGAGTTATTCCCTAGGTAAGGACCGAACGAAGTGATTCAAACAAGGACCGAACAGTGATTGCCTGGCGAGGACCGAAACGAGTGATTGCAAAACATGACCAACGAGTGACTACTGGTGAGGACCGAACTATGATTGCAAACATGGACCGAACGAGTGGACTTGCAGGTGAGGACCGAACAGTGTATGAATAATATGGACCGAACGAGTGTTTTGAGCATATGGACTGAACGAGTGATATTTAGTGGAAAAACCGATCAAGTGTTTCTTGAGGTACCGATACTATGAAGTATCACACTTAACCAATTTTGTGACATAACACACTTAAGATCAGATTTTTTTCTAATTAAGATTAAATTAATCAAATCTCTTAGTTGAAAATAAACATTAAAAGCTTGACAAAACTAATGTTAACTGCATTCAACTTAGTTGTTAGGATAGGTGCCTTTGTCTCATAAGCTATTAGTCTATCTAAGATGATCAATCTTCAAAAGTGCTAAAAGTCATAAAGGTTCTCATGAATGAATGATTGTGTCTCCTTATAAACTGCACTCACTCTTTCTTAAACAGACTCATGGAAATCTCAATAGCAGATCAGATCGCTTTGGATGATGCGTTAGTTGCTCCTGCCAACCGACTTAAGATTGGTAAATGTAATCTTTTTTAAGCTCGGATGTCACATCAAAGGAAGCAACTCTTCAAGTAGTCTACGAAGTGTTAAAGCTCACTCCTTTCTACAAGGCATTCCAAGTCACTGCTGATGCGCCAGAGATCTATATGCAAGAATTCTAGGCCTCTGCTTATGTTTATAACCAATCTGTCAGATTCAAGATGAATAACAAAAAGCACATTCTCGATCTTGATCAATTCAGAGACATTCTTCAAATTTGCCCTAAAGTCGGTAATAAGAAGTTTGAAGATCCACCTCTTGAGAAGGAGATTCTAGGATTTCTAGCTAGTCTTGGTCACTCTGGAGAAATAAGGAAGATCACTGACATTAATGTCAATAAACTGCATCAACCCTGGAGATCATTTGCAGCTATCATCAACAAATGTCTCAGTGGAAAACCATCTTACGATAGTCTTCGTCTTTCTCAAGCTCAAATCTTGTGGGGTATGTACAATAAGAAGAAGGTTGATTATGCATATCTTCTGTGGGAGGACTTCATTTACCAGATTGAGAACAAAAATACGAAGAAGGGAAATGCGATGTACTATCCTCGTTTCACCAAGCTAGTCGTCAACTTTGTCATGAATAAAGACCCTTCAATTCCTCAAAGAAACAAGGTTAATTGGCACTATGCCAGAGATGACCCAATGTTCACGACGATCAATGTCATCTCAAGGAATGAAGATACTCAGCTATACGGGGCTATCTTACCAACAGCATTAACCAACGAGGACATCCGCAACTCTGAATCATACAAAGAGTATTATGCTATTGCTTCAGGAAAGATTCCTCCAAAGACTAAAGGAAGTAAGAAGAAAGCTGATACTGATGCAACCACTAAGCAGAAGCCTCCCACAGTCCCCAAAGAAAAGAAAGAAAAGAAGTCTGGAAAAGGAAAGCAGAAGGCTAAAGAGTTAGAGACTATCTCTGAGGCAAATTTGACAGAGGCTGAGCAACTCAAGATACTCACAAAGAGGAGTCGTAAAGAGACTCACATCTCTCATGCCAGCGGGTCTGGTGCAGATGAAGGAACTGGTATTACACCAGGGGTTCCCGATGCACCTGATTATGACTCAGATGATGATATCTCCTGGAAATCAAGTGAAGATGATCAAGATGATGATATACATGACGATGATGAGAAAGCTCAAGATGATGAAAATGATGAGAAAATTGTCGATGATGAAAACGTTCAAGATGATGATGATGAAGCACAGACTGAATCAGAAGATGATGGTGATGATTTCATCCATCCAAAGCTCACAACTCATGATGATGAAATAACACACGAAGAGGAAACTGATGAAGATGATACCTTCGATCCTATAGTTCATACACCCTCTCGCGTTTCAATTAATATGACAGAAGTGATCAAAAAAAGGATCTCAATGACTCCAACACCTAGCATGTACTCGATTACGATGCACATGTTAAGGGGAGCTTTTAATGATAATGAAAAACTCTCAAAGTGTAAATCTTTTGATATTTATATCAAACACTTTGATTGAAAGTTTTCAATGATTTTGGAAGGATTGTGATGAAATACCCAAAAGACCGACCATGTTTTAAATTTTATGAAGTTATAAGGCGGTTAGGCTTAGGTTTTTAGATCCCATGATCCAGCCAGAACCGGAGGGATCTACCAGGGTATATCCATAGTTCGTGTGAAAGTTCCTTAGTATGTTTAAAAGGAGAAAAGTGAGATATTGGGAATAATGGCCGACTAGATGGAGCTTAACACTGGAACAAACCCAACAGGTGTTCCGTATGAAGGTCTCGGTATCATTGAAAGGGTAGAAATGAAAAGAAATGTAAGGAAAAAGGGTGAATAAAGAAGCCCCTCCTTACACTTAGGCAGAAAACCGGGTCATATACATCTGCTGTCTGAAAACACCTCGGTGTTGTCTGAAATTGAAGACAGTATGGACCAATGACGCTAATGCACAAAACCCCTCCCAGTACTCAAAAGTCAGAACGACTTTCGTTCAAACTCACGGAATGATCACTATTTCTATCGACTCTCTCACTCCGAGTTAGTGATATTGATAAGGTGGCACTCAGTCCAGCCTTCGATCACTAAAATCAAAGTGCACTTATTGAGTCTAGGTAGCAAAAGAGATCATCCATGAAATCGCTTTAGGACACCTTGTAAATTATACTTGCTAAGTCCAATTGTGAATTACAGATTACATTTTTAAGGAGTCTTCGCATTATCTTGTGATTTTGCTCAGAACATCAGGATGTGAATTCATTCACAATGAGATGGAAATCCTGCTTGAGTCAATCAGCAAAACAAGCTCATGGTAGGTAACTTGTTGTAGTCTTTATGAATCAAACTTGTGACAACTGGAAAGGAAACGAAGTTGCGATTCTATAAGAATCAAACTTGTTCCAGGAAATGGATCAACGGTTGTTAGTGAATTTTTGAAATGATAAACACTCTCGGTGTGTCACAAAAACAATTTTGTAAGTGATACACCGATTGATTTTCAAATCAATTTTCTATATCAATCGGTGAGATAGTAACTCACTGGTTCACTCTTATCGTGTTGTCTGCTTTGAGACGTTCCGATAATGAGAACATGCTGAGTACGATGAATCTAATACTTATGTGTTAGAAAGATTCAATACTTCAGCTGGAAATCCTGTCAAGAAGATTCTTCTTAAATTGAATCTATCTGATCACAGGTCGATCCTCACGGATTCGAAGGTTTTTTTTTTTCCTCCAACCAATCCTGGGCGAATGACAAAGCCATATTGTCCCCCCGTTTATTGCTAACTGTCTCTTATCCAGGCTATTTAAAATGGAGGTGAGGTCACATGTTCAGCTGACTCACAAGATCCATAGCCACATGCTCATACCCGACCGACAAACATAAAGATATCATGAAAGCTCAAGTACATGTTTCAAGACTTTCGCTACTTTTGTACCACACATTTTCTCGAAGTGTCGAAGTGATAAGTTAAAGATTTCAAGAATGATGGCAACAGTAAAGCTTTAACAAGGAACGGTATGATGCATGTCGGTCCACATTGTCGCAAGACCACAGATGGCAAAATAACAAGTATGGCGTAGAGATTGTGCTTGGTTGATGATACAAGATGCTAAGATCACAATGTCAACATACAGTTCAAGGAACAAGCTCATCCAGAAGTCAATGATCATACAACATATCTCACAGAGAAATTCGAGAGTACGAGCTAAAGACTAAGGATAACGCATTGTATGCTAGGGTTAAATGTTTGTAAATTTGGAGTGACCTCCCTCTGGGGGAGATGGTTAGAACACGAAAAGTGTCGGTCACTTCCCAAGGTGTAACCAAGTTTAGCTCGTAGTTAGTATAAGGATTAGAGTGTAATCTAGTAAGGGCCCAAGGCCCATGGGCAGTCCAACTCAAGCCCTATGGACCAACCCTTGTAGCTATTTATACACCGCTCTATAGTATTGGACGGAGGGTGGTTGTTCCATTTTCCATACATTTCATTTTATACATTCATCCATTTTCCATCATCTTTCTCTCTAACATCCCAACCCATATCTCACTATTGTTCTTGGTTGATCTTAAGATTACTAGTATTCTACAAAACTTATATGTCCCATGGGAAGCCTCACAGGGTATCTGAACATTAGGAAGTCTGAACACTGAATTGACGGCTTTATCGGCGAAAGAAGATTAGTAAATTACCGGTACACTCTTCTGGTTTGTTGTTTGCTTTTGAGACGCCTCTGGTAATGAGGACACGGCTTAGTACAGCTGCGAGAAAGTACGGTTTGGTTTTTGTGCCTACTTACTTACTTAATAGCTTTTTCATCTCTTTTAACAAATGAGTTTTTTTTCCTTCAAAAAAAATCAAAGGAGTTTTGGTTTTTTACAACTTTGGTCCTTGATGTTCTTTTAAGCAATTCCTTTGATAATAAATCATTACCCACAAAACCATATGTCTAATCAATTCTTGTTCTTGGGTGGCAAAAGCCCTATGTCTAATCGAATTAAACTCCCCCAAACCCTAAATCGCAAACGCAATTATTCGATATGAAAACATACAGATTAAAGCACAAACGAATTAAGAACTTGATTTTTTGATTATTACCGTTTATCACAAACATACAGATTCAACCACAGTCGTTCTTCATTTTTTGATTTTGCTTATGTAACATCCGAGAATTTTTGAATTTAGAATGACGATGTCAATCTTTGACTTTTTGGGTCTGGCTTGACTTATAAGAACGATCATCTAAATCACGTTTTCACGACTCGGACTCTAAAGCAATTTGATGTGGAATGACATTCCTGACAACTTTTTAGTTTTGCCCGAGACCTGGAAACAAGCCGAAAAGGGCTAAAACAGCACCGCAAACATTATTCGAACAGTATACAACGCGGACACACAAAAAGCAATTAAATTTGTTTTTAATTATCAGTATTTATTTAATAAAAATATTAAATAAATTAGTCATCATTTTTAATTAAAAGCGTTTGTTGATAACGCGAATATCCGTGTTGAAATCCATTTTTATTTTGGACAAAGTGTAACCGGTTCACAAATTGAATAACAGATATTTTATTAAATGTTATAAAATATTTCTGAAATATTATCAAATAAATACTCATTTTTATCAGAAAAATGATTTGAAAAACAATGGCGCAAGTTTCGAGATTTGAATCGTTCGTTAAGTCGCTCAAACGAGTCCCGAACCGTTTTTATAAAAACTATACCAAAAATGTTACACTTTAGGTCCCTCAACTATTAAAACTTGCCACATTTAATATATATATATATATATATAAACAAAAATTTTATCTTCTTATTTCATTTCCATCTCTAACACTACACACACACAAACATATACACTCTCTCCTCCCTCTCCACTCATCTTCTCCGGCAGCCCTCCCCCACCGCCGGCCACCGGCTGCCGCCGCCGGAAAACTTTTCCGGCGGGATTTTCCGGCCAACACCAAAAATACTCCACACCTCCGGATCTACTCGACCCGCTACTCCACACTCCTCCACGCGCCGCACCTTCCCCCATCTCCACCATCACCACGGCTAACAGCCGTGGCTATTACACCACCTCCACCCACGGCACCACCTCCACACCTACACCACCATCATCATCACCACACCAAAAAGGGTGTGTTCGTCATGTGGTTAACACCACTAGGATCCGTTTGGTTGCGGGTTTAACAGCAAGGGTGCGTCGGGTTTATATCACCACAAGGGTGCAGGTGGTTTGTAACAACAACAAAAGGGGCGGGTTCGGGTTTTGCACCGGCATGGCGCGTTTGGGTCCGAGTATAGAAACGCCAAGGGTACGTTTGTTTGCAACAACCGAGAGTGTGTTATGGTTGTCGGGTTTGGCTGTCGAAACAGCCCGAGAGGGATGGTCGTTGGGTATGGTTTCATTTGGTTTGGGTTGTAAACAAAAAAAATACGGGTTGGTGTAACCACCACAAAGGGTGTGGGCCTGCTTGGTTGCGAACACAGCCAGGGGGAAAAGGGGTGTCGAGTTGGTTTTGTTAGTTATCACCCGGGGTGTTCGGTTGGCTTGTTATATTTAGGGTGTTCGTTTTGGTTTTGTGAACAGCCGACAGGGGCATTTGTGTGGTTCACAGCCGACCGAGGTGCTTGGAGTCGGGTCGGCAGCCGGGGGGGGGTTGGGCTGTCGGGATGGTACAGCTAGGGGTGTTTGTTTGGTCGGGTCGGGTTATGATTTTAGCACCGGTGAGGTGCGTTGTTTGGTTTCAGGGTTTATAACAGGCCGGGGGTGTTTGTTTGGTTCGTGTCGGTTGATGGTTCACAGCCGGGTGCGTTGGTTTAGTTTAATGGCAAGATCGGGGTGTTTGTAATTTCAGGAGTAGACAACACAAAGGGGGTGTTTGGTTCGGTTTAAACAGTTAAGGGGGCGTTTGGGTTGAGTAGTTAAGGGGAAGTTTTGGCTGTAACAGCCAACAAAGGGTGCGTTTGGTTATTCGTGACAAATAGGGGGCTGTTTGGTTTAAGGGATAACACCACATAGGGGTGTTTGGTTTGGCAGAATAACACAAGGGGTACGTTTGGATCTAGTTAAACAGTCGTTAGGGTGCGTTTGGTTAGCGGCAATCAACAAGGGTTTGTTTGGTTTATATTATCAAAACGACAAACAAAAATAACTTAAGTTTTAATAAATATTAAAACTGGATAACTATTATTTGGTGGTTTTTAAAATGGTTAAATAAATATAATATTTATTAAGTGAGTTAAGATGGATTAACAATAAATATATATTAAAATTTTATGAATATAAAATTTTAACGAGATTTATAATTTATAAATCGGAACAAAAGGGCGGTTAAGGGTTATATAAATACAATATTTATTAGTTTGTGAGTTTCGATATAACAACGTGAATATATATGTCATATCTGATAAACGCGGGAGTTGGAAAAATGGAAACGTGAATACTTGCAACATATATATTATAACTAGAAAGCGCGTGCATTTGAAATATTGAAAAACGAATGATTTCAATATATTTTGATTAAAGGGAAAACGTAGAGTTTTAAGAAAACGGAAAACGTTATATAAACGGGAAAGTCATGAAGAAATTTTATATAAATTTCTATATTTAGGTAAATGGTTACTAAAACTTGAAATATTTTAGAAACCGATAAAGACAGTAAAGTTATCCTTTTAAGGAAGATTAAAAATATACTACATCATAACTTGACAACGAACGAAAACTATACTTTTACAATGAGATAACCATTTTAGACACGACCTGTCGAGGAAACGAAATATAAGTTTATAAAAATTAGTTTATATTTATAATTTTCAGCTAGAAAGTAACTACATAACTATGGTAAAAGTTTACGAACGTCGTGTGTTTAATTTAGTAACTAAAGACGTGTGTCTACAAGGACTATCTTAATAATTACAATGAGCTGTCCGAAAATAATGGGTTAATTATTTACTCTCTACTTTTTATACTGGAAAGTATTATACAATCACATTTATCCTTGAGTTGTGTGTCTTTATTAATATAATTCACGGTAAAAATTATATAAGGTTATTTTTTCATATGTAATAATACAAGTATATATATTACACACTTTGGGAATATTCTAAATTTATTTATTTAACCAACCACCAAACCATTTCAAAGATTAAATCTAAATCTTTTATCAACGTGTCGCGTTGACATAACAATTCACCGGGAAACCCAGACACATTATCCTAGGCTAGTGGGACTTAGCCGTTAAGTTAAGCTGCAGTTTCTCGGTCAAGCAGCTTCGTCTTCTGTTCGTATTGTGCATATTAGATGCCTATCTGTCGATCATTCTTCATCATCAATGTGAATTAGATGCCTACCTATCAATCGTTCTTCAACATCAAGGTGAGTTCATAGCCCCACGTTTTACATGTTTTACATATATTTTGGGGTGAGAACATGCTTGTTACAAATTCAATTACGTGTTTGATTTAAACTCGTTACGTGCTCATTTTCAACTCGTTTGCATACATGTTTACAAACGCATTTACATGGTTGATTACCTGTTTGGTTTACATACTCATTTATACATCTTGTGAGGGGATACAATACTTAGTTTAGTTTTTGAACATAAACGCATACTATATTTTATGATTATGGATTAGCTCCGGTTGTATGTGTAACAAGTAATCAATTGCTGAGGTTTCCAGTATTTAAAGAATATTTTCCCTTCAGGAGGTCTAACTTGTCTCTTTGCAAAGGCTACATTAGATGAATCTAATCTTTGGCATAGGAGGCTTAGGCATATAAATTTCAAAACTATAAACAAATTAGTGAGGGGAAACCTTGTAAGAGGTTTACCTTCAAAGATTTTTGAAAATAATCATACATGTGTTGCTTGTCAGAAAGGAAAGCAACATAAAGCCTCTTGTAAGACCAAGACTGTAAGCTCAATCAGCCAACCTTTACAAATGTTGCATATGGATTTGTTTGGGCCAACATTTGTAAAGAGTCTAATAAAAAAGATGTATTGCCTAGTTGTCACAGATGACTATAGTAAGTTTAGTTGGGTTTTCTTCTTAGCCACTAAGGATGAAACTAGTGAAATCCTTAAAACATTTATAACTGGCATAGAAAATCTAATAGGCCTTAAGGTGAAAGTGATTAGATGTGACAATGGGACTGAATTCAAGAATAAGGTTATGAATTAGTTCTGAGAAATAAAGGGTATTAAGAAAGAATTTAGTGTTGCTGGGACTCCACAACAAAATAGAGTAGTAGAAAGGAAAAATAGGACACTAATAGAGGCTGCTAGGACTATGCTAGCTGATTCGAAATTGCCAACAACTTTCTGGGCTGAATCAGTTAATACTGCTTGTTATGTTCAAAATAGGGTGTTAGTTATCAAGCCTCACAACAAGACCCCTTATGAACTTTTTCTAGGTAGAAACCCTGCCTTAAGATTCATAAGAGCCATTTGTGTGTCCTGATACAATCTTAAACCTATAGATCACCTAGGTAAGTTCAATGAAAGCTAATGAAGGGTTCTTGTAGGATACCTACCAATAGCAAAGCCTTCAGAGTGGGTTTACAGCAGAACAAGATAGAGAAGAGAACCTGCATATCATTTAGTGATGAATAACACTAATATTGCAGGAATGGACCTAAGTGGCTTTTTGATATAGATGCTCAAACAAAATCAATGACTAATAATCTAGTATGTTGCAGAAAATCATTTAATGTAAGGTAGGTACAAAAGCATGTGAGATATATGTAAAGCTAGAATGGAGACAGTACCATGGCAAAATTACATTTGGCTACTAATTTGGCGCTGCTGATCACTAGTCTTCACAAAATTCAAATGGGGAAGTGGGGGGAGGGGAGGAGGAGGAGGGGAGGGGGATTCCCTCCTGATGTTGGATTCGAACCATCAGGGGAAGAGGAAAAGAAGGATGTTTAAGATCCAAGGAATGAAAGTGGAAATCCAACTGAAGGGAAAGATAGTGAGGTTTCAAGTACAGAGGAGCCAATAATTAATCAGTGTTAGATGCTAATATTAACATCACTAACATGATAATACTGCTAGTGATGGAAACTACACTAACAATGTTAATGCTGTTAGTTCAACTGTTAATGCTGTTGGCTTAGAAGTTAATGTTGTTGATCAAAAAACAAGCATTAAACTTCCAAATGATCTAAATATTCCTGAATTGGAAGATATTGTTTACTTAGATGATGATGAAGAGAATTTGGTGCAGAGGATGACATGAACATATAGTATGCATTTATGCTGTCATCCTATTCTATCTACAAGAATACCAAAGATCATCCGTTGAACAAAATCTGTGAGACTTGCATTCAGCCCTCAAACAAGAAGAAAGAAAAGAATTTGGAAAACATGTTATGTTTAGTTCAGTGCAGCAGAGGACCAACCATAAAGACTTTCAAAATTGGTTTAAGTTGCATGCCTTCTTATCAGCAAGAAGAGCCCAGAAGGTAATTCAAGCATTAAAGACTCCAAGCTGGATAGAAACTAAGCAAGAGGAGCTTCTATAAGTTCAAGTTACAACAAGTTTTGGACCTTGAGATTTACCTAATTGGCACAAGGGCCATTGGTACTTAAATATTGTACATGAACAATAAAGATTAAAGAGGCATTATGATTAAAAATAAACAAGATTGGTTTCACAAGGATACACACAAGAAGAAAGGATTAGACTATTATGATGGTTTTGCTCCTGTTTTCATAGAATTAAGCAATGGCTATTATTAGACCCTATGCCTCATTGTAAAGACATTGTTGTGTATCAAATGGTGTCAAGAGTGCTTATCTTTATGTAAGATTGAAGAGTGACTTCTATGTTTGTAACCACCAGGATTTGAAGCACCCAGACTTTTCCTACAAGAAACAAAGTAAAAGGGCAATTTTAAATACAGCAACAGCACCAAGACTTGGTATGAAACCTCTTTCAACTATTATATTGGACAATTGTTCCAGAGAGGAAAGATAGACAAGACTTTATTTATCAAAAGAGATAAAGGTGATATTCTGTTAGTTTAAGTGTATGTAGATGATATCAATTTTGGCTCTACAAAGAAGTCATTATGCACTGAATTTAAGAAGATGATGCATAAGAAGTTTCAAATGAGCTCTATGGCTGAAACTCCACAATCTTCCTAGGACTGCAAGTGTACAGAAGGAAGATGGGATTTTTATAAGTCCAGGACAAGTAATGAGACAGAGAATATGAAGAATTTGGCTTTAATGTGATTTTCAAGACAGCAAGCACACCCATGAAAAACTCATACGGAGCCTTTCCAAATGATGTGCAGATGGTGAAGATGTAGATGAACATTTATATAGATCAATGATTGGTTCATTGATGTATCTAACTTCTTCAAGGCCTGATATTATGTTTGCAGTATGTGCTTGTGCAAGATTCCAAGTCAATCCTAAAGTTTGCACATCTCATGATGTGGAAAAGAATCTTTAATACCTAAAAAGTCAACCTAATATGGGGCCTTTGGTATCCTAATGATTCACCTTATTGATTTGGGGGTCAGTAAACAGTAACATCTGAGAATTTTCGATTTTTAGATAATTATTTTTTTAACCCATTTGACTTTAGTCTGGCTAGACTATACGAACGATCATCTATATCAAAGTAATTCACTACTCGGACCCTAAAGCAATTCGATGTGAAACTACATTCCTGACAATTTATTAGTTTTGCCCGAGACCTGGGAAACGAGCGAAAAGGGCTAAAACAGCACCGCAAACATTATTCACAATAAACAACGCGGACACACAAAAACAATTAAATTTGTTTTTAATTATCAGTATTTATTTAATAAAAATATTAAATAAAGTATTCATTATTTTAATGAAAAGCGTTGTTGATAACGCGAATACTCGAGCTTAAATCCATTTTTATTTCGGACGAGGCGAAACCGTTTCACAAAATGAATAACAAATATTTTATTAAATGTTATAAAATATTTATGAAATATTATCAAATAAATACTCATTTTTATCAGAAAAATGATTCGAAAAACAATGGCGCAAGTTTCGAGATTTGAATCGTCCGTTAAGTCGCTCAAATTAGTCCCGAATCGCTTTGATGAAAAAGTATACGAAAATGTTACACTTTTAACCCCTCAACTATCCTAACTTGTCACATTCTAATTATATATATATATTTCTATCTCTTTTTTTTTCATTTATATCTTACATACACACACATACACTCTCCCACTCTCTCCCTCTCATACCCACCGGCGGCCGGCCACCACCTCCGGCCACCGCCGCCGTCACTGCTCCGTCGCCGGAAAACTTTTCCGGCGGGATTTTTCCGACCAACTCCAAAAACACTCCCCATCTTCCGATCTATTCGATCCCCATACCCACTCTCCCTCACGCGCTCCATCACCTCCCCACTCCACCCACACCGCCGCTGCCTCCCCACCATGACACCACCACAACACACCATCGCATCGTCGTCATCATCATACCACCATCTTACCACCTCACCGACGCCACCACGACAGCCCACACCCATCACCACACCACAACCATCATCACCTCATCACATCGTCATAATCACCTTACCAAAAAGGGTGCGTTCGTCGTGGTCAGCCGTGAACCACCGCAAGGGTGCGTTGGTTTCGTTTATAGCACAGCAAGGGTAGCCCTGTTGATAAATATAAATACGAAGGGCGCGTTGATTGAAGACGCCACTAGGGTACGTATGGTTGTGTAAACATCCTGGATTGGGTCTAGCAACAAATATAGTGGGTGTATCGTTTGCTGTTGAAATCTATGGGTGGTTCCGTTTTGGTTATGTGAACCCGAAAGGGTGTTTGTTGTTCGGTGACAGGAAAGCCGCAAGGGGGGGTGTCGTCATGGCTGTCAAACAGCCGGGGTGGTCGGGTTGAGGGTTAACAATCACTAGGGTGCGCGTTTGTTCGGGTTGACTACGGGACAGCAGGGGTGCGTCTGTTTGGGTAGCATCAGAAAGACCGAGGGTGTGTTGGGTATCGGCTATAAAAACAGCCGGGCATTGAGTGTATTGGTTGTCGGGTTTGGCTCGGGACAGCCGGGGGTGCGGTTGAGAGTAACACCCACCGAGTGCATGGGTTTGTGGTCACAACCGACCAAAGGTGCGTTTGGTTAGTAACAGCCCAGCAAGGGCGTGTTTGGGTTGGGTTTAGCAGCTAGGGGTGTTGTTTGGTTCGTGGGCAGCAGCAAGGGTGCGTTGGAGTCGGGTAGGCAGCCGGGGGGGTTGGGCTGTCGGGCTGGGTTTTTTCGCAAGCCACAAGGGTGTGTCGATTGGACTTAACAAAAGGGGTGTGTAAGGTGTCCGGTCTTCGCGACAGGCTGCGTTGGGATGTTTAAGGCACAAAGGTGGCGTTGGTTGTATGGACAGCATATAGGGGTGTTCGAGTAGGGTTATAACAAAAAGGGGTGTTTGTTTTGACGGTGGCAGCCACCATACGGGGTTGCTGTGGGTGGCAGCCACCGCCCTAAGGGGTGTTTGTTGGCTGTGGGTTCCACCACAGCGGGGTCCGTTTGGTTGGTAGCAATTAGGGTCTGTTTGGTATAAAGGGCAGCCAAACGGGGGTGTGTTTTGGATTTGGGTTTGGCACGAGTAGTGTGCCGGTTGGTTTTATATAAAAATCAACTAGGGCACGTTGGTTGGACAAAAATGACATAGGGTGATAGGGGTTTAGAGAAGACAACAAACGGGTTCGTTTGTTTGGTTTAGCAGAAAAACCGTAAGGGAGCATTTGGAATAGCAGAATCACGACATAAGGTTTCGTTTGGTTTTTATATATATTCTCAAAACAACAAACGAAAATAACGAGAGGTTTTATAAATATTAAAACCTGACAAATAATATTAGGTGGAATTATAATCGGTTAAATAAATATAATATTTATTAATTGATTTAAATTAGATATAACGATATATATATATGTTATATCTAGGAAATGCGAACATTTGAGATATTGAAAACGCAGATAATCGCAATATATATATATATATATATATATATATATATAATATATATATTATATATATTATATATTATTAAATAAATAAAGAATATTATAATATAATACATATATAATATATTTTGATTAAAATGAAAATAACGAGTTTTTCCGGAAAAGAAAACGATATATATACGGGAATTTCATGGCGAAGTGTACATAACTTTTATATTTAGTAATGTTTTACTAAAAGTTTATATTATGTTATAAACCGATAAAAAGGGCCTAAAGTTAGGGTGTGATTTAAAAATATATTAAAATATAACTACATCATAACATTACAACGAACGAAAAACTAAACTTTGACATTGAGATAAAGCCATTTTAATACGCGACCTGTCGAGGAAACGAAAATAAGTTTTTAATAAAATATATAATTATATTTTTAAAAACTATTGTACAGGTTTACAAACGTCGTGTGTTTAATTTATAACGTTAAAGACGTTGTCTACAGGACTTTTAATAATGTAAAATGAGTGTCTGAATTAATTGGGTTTAATTATTTTCTTTCACACAGTTTATATAATACTTGCAAATTATTATATACTTTTCCATTAATCCTTTAGTTGGTCCTGTCTTTACCTTATAATTCGCGTACCGAGTTAAACAACGCATTTTATTTTTCATATGTAATATATAACGAAATATCTTATTACACACGTTGGGTATTTTTTCAATTTATTATTTAACCAACCCCAAACCAATTTCTAAGATTAAATCTCAATTTTTATCAACGCTCGCGTTACATAACAATTCCATCGGGAAACCCAAACACGAATATCTTAGGCAAGTGAGACTTAGCCGTAAGTTAACTGCTCATCACTCAGGCAGCTTCGTCTTCTATTCACATTGCAAATGAGATGCCTATCTTCAATCATTCTTCATCATCAAAGTGAAATTAGATGCCCTACCTATCAATCGTTCTTCCCAACATCAAGGTGAGTTCATACCCCCCACGATTTACATGTTTTCATATATTTTGGGTGAGAACATGCTTGTTACAAATTCAATTACGTGTTGATTTAAACCTCATTACGTGAACATTTTTCAACCCGTTCTGCATTCATGTTTACAAACGCATTTACATGTTGATTAACAGTTGGGTTTACATACTCATTTACATATATCGCGAGAGATACAATAACTGTGGTTTACTTTTTTGAACTAAACGCATGCTATACTTTTATGATTATGGATACATTAAGGTTGCATTAACTGTAAATCACTTGGTGGAGGTGAGCCGCGAATGTTATAAGATAGATCTATATGGATTACTATCCCCGTTCGGGTGATAGCTATCACCGGACGAACGTTATACATGTCGGATACGATTGATTGGCGCCTCGGGGCCAACATCTGTCGGAACACGATTGGCTGGACCTACAGGGCCAACGACACATACACAAGGATTTCCATTACTGCCCGGGTGTTCTTGGAAGGGACACCTGTGATGGGTACAAAAGGGTTTTTCATTAATGCCCGGGTGTTCTTGGAGGGGACACCTATGATGGGTACAATTTTACTGTGCCTTGAATAAAGTGGCATACATACAAGTCTACGTCACAGTTTCATGAACTTAGAGTAATAGTAATCATGGTTTTATTCACACTTGAATAAAGTGGCAATACATACTTTGGATATTTGTGATCCAACTTTTATACGTATATTTTGGGACTATTTGGAGATTGAATTGGTCTTGCATATTTTACAGCTAATTGATTTCTAAAAATCATACGTACATTTTGGAAGGACATTTAAGCATTTAAATGGTCACACAATTATTTTATGATACTGTAGGGAGACAGTAGTCACTAAACATTTTTATATGACACCGTAATGATACAGTGGGCAGATACATTTATTGGAACTAACGTTTATATTTACAGAAACCTATGAACTCACCAACTTTATGTTGACCTTTTTAAGCATGTTTTTCTCAGGGAAATTATATGCTCGGATTTCTTGAAGTGCATTGGAGTCTATACATTCAAGCTTTTCATTGTGATGCAATTATGGGACAAATGTATATTAAATTCAAGATTTTGATTAAATCAACGAGATTGTTTTACAAACGACACATTTAGAGGTCGTTCTCTTGTATCTAGCGCTGTGTATTATGAAGTAGCACCCCATGTGGTATTCCGCTGCATTGTTGTATTTTTGGGGGTGTTACAGATTGGTATCAGAGCACTGGCTATAGAGAACTAGGTTGCATATTTTACCCTAGACTATAGTCGTTTTCACAAACATTGCATCACAACAAACATTTTCAAAGTGCATACACGCTACTTGCTTATGTGCTTACGTTACGTGCTGCATTAAGTGCTTACGTGGCATACATATATAATATATATATATATGCTTGCATTCCTTTCGCGTATATCGTACGCTTATTTATATAAGAATTATTATATAAATATCAGAATATTTTAAGACATTGTGGGTTGCACAATGGTCTCATTCTACTCGTCAGACATTGTGAGTTATACAATGGTCTCATCTTGCTTTTTAGACATTGTGAGTTATACAATGGTCTCATCTTGCTTCTTAGACATTGTGAGTTATACAATGGTCTCATCTTGCTTCTTGGACATTGTGAGTTAAACAATGGTCTCTAAGGATATTTATTTTCTTCATAGCTTTATACTATATTGTATTAAGCGAAGACCGTTATAAATTTTGGTTACATGGGATTATGTATAAATCTAAGTATTACAAATCTTGTATAGGCGGGACTTGTAATAGGAGGATTTATATGATAATTGCTATGTTGACTGGTTCATCGAGACTTTTACCTGGTTTACTCTAACCAAGGTACTCACTACCTATCTTGAACTCTATGTTGATCTCGCCTGGCAGTTTTACTCCCAGCTTCCAAAGACGAGTTTTGAACACTCGTCCCATACTCATTAGAGCACATGCATCGTCATGTCATCCATCAACTTGAAGGTTATGAGAGTACGCGTATTGCACCGGGAATTATTAAGTAGGAGGATTTATGATCTGTTTATTTAAAAGGATTGGGACGCCTCTTCATTTAAATAAATAAATTATAAATCACCGAACCATAAGTTTATCAATTGATTATTTACATAAATTAGGACGCTTCTTTATGCAAATAATGAATTATAAATGAGTGGGCTTAATGGTATCCGATATGACACGAGTATGAACCTAAATTCGAAAATCGAAATCGACCAGTATCTGTTGAAATGGGTCTAGAAACACCAATCGGTGTTCTACCACTCGGACGGAATCTTAAGGCCATTACTTGGGACTACCTTAATCCTCATTATTGAGTTATTACTTTACTGTTGCCAATCCTCCAATCTGAACTGTTCGTGAGAACTAACAGATGTGTTACACACTTGAGCTAATGGAGCTGATTCATCGAACTAACGATTGAGTACCATAATCCGCCGTCTATCGCATAAGCTCTTCCGCGAGCTCCTCTCATTTATTGAACTTTATTCTGGGGATATTGTTTCTCGGAGGGTCCTCACCCTCTGCATCCCATCACCGTTTGTCATAGTTATTGTCGTTATGGTTGCTGTTGTTGGGTCCTGGAGTGGTCCCAGATTGTACAAACTTTATCAACTAGGTGATGAAACCTACCTTGAACAAGATAAGCATATGTCGATATAGTATTCAGTTGAATTACTCATTGCAGACAAACAGTACACCAATTTAAGTCATGATACTAATTAAGTACTGCCAAGTAAGTTGGGTACTTACATCCATAAGCCACGTGATGTGGATAATCGAACATTACAAATAGTAGAAACGAGACTCCGTCCTCGGATATTTAGAAACTTATACAAACATACTCACGCGACTACACCTTTTCTTGAGGTCTTCACTATAATGAGACTTTCCCTATAACTCGGGTTTTAGGATCATGTCATAAGATCTTGTAAATGAAATATTTTGAGATACCCTATTGATGGATTAAATATATGGACACACCTAGCCAAATTTTTGGTTAGGTTGAGAAGTGTAGAAACACCGAATTCTTGCGAAATAAAGTTATCAGCGTCATGTTCAATTGATGCTTAGTAAATCTTAAAGTCTTTGTTCATAGTCCCCCCTAAGCGGGATAACACAGATTTAATTCCTCGGGACGAGATTCTTTTAAGGGGGTAGGTACTGTAACATCCGAGAATTTTCGGATTTTTAGAAGACTAGTTTATCCTTTGACTTTTCGGGTCTGGCTTGACTTATAAGAACGACCATCTAAATCACGTTTTCACGGCTCGGACTCTAAAGCAATTAGATGTGAAATGATATTCCAGACAACTTTTTAGTTTTGGCCGAGACCTGGAAACGAGCCGAAAAGGGCTTTATAATCAGGCACCGCAAAAAGATTTCGAACAATATTACAACGCGGGTCACCAAAAACCTAATTATAATTTGTTTTTTAATTATCATTATTGATTTAATAAAAATATTAAATAAATTAGTCATTCATTTTAATTAAAAAAGCAGTTGGGCTAACTGCGAAATATTCGGGATTGAAATCCATTTTTTTTTGGACGAAGCGGATGAAACCGGTTCATTAAAATGAATAACAGGATATTTTTATTAAATGTTATAAAAATAATATGAATATTATCAACGACATATCAGTTTTATCAGAAAAATGATTCGGAAAACAATGGCGCAAGTTTCAAGATTTGAATCGTCCGTTAAGTCGCTCAAATTAGTCCCGAACCGCTTTTATCAAAAAGTATATGAAAAAGTTACACATTTGGTCCCTCAAGTATCTAACACTTATCATTTAACTTTAAAGTTTTAATATAAATACATTTTTTATATACAAAATTTCATTTTCATCTAAAATACACACACACAACTTATAAATTCTCTCTCCCTCTCCACATTATCCGGCCACCGCCCCACCACCATCTCCGGCGACCATCGCCGGCCACCACCGTCGCGCCGCCGCCGGAAAACTTTTCCGGCGGGATTTTCCGGCCAACTCCAAAAATGGTCCTCATAACACGATCTACTCGACCCACTACCTCACTCGCCGCCACTCGCCACTACCACCACCCCACTGTCACCACCATCACCGCCGCTGCCTCCCCACTCCACTTATACCACCACTGCTAACACCACCGCCATCATCGTCATCATAGCACCATCTTCACCATCATCATCATCACCATCGCATCATCATCATCACAGCCGCAACCGGCCACCACCACCAATATCATCACCCACCACGCACCACCACCACAACATACATCAAGGGTGCGTTCGGTTTTGGACCACCCCAAGGGTGCGTCCAGTTTGACAGTCACCGCATCACGAGGGTGCGTTTGGTGGGGCACCGCGGAGGGCGTGTTTGTTTCGGGTTATTGATGACAAAAGGGTTGCTTGTTTGTTCGGTGCGATTAGGGTGCGTTGGTTTGGGTTTCGCAGCCAACAAGGGTGCGTCGAGTTGGTGGTATAAACCACAAGGGTGCGTCGGGTTGTGGGTTCACAGCAGCAAGGGTGCGTTGGTTGTGGGTTTATAACACCCGACGAGGGTGCGTTTAGGTCGGGATAGGCTGTGGGACAGCCGGGTTTGTGGGTTCGGGTAGACCCGAAAAAGGGTGTGTCGGGTTGTTTAGTCGTCGGGGTTGGTTTGGCTGCCACCACTAGGGCGCGTTTGGTTGGGTTGGACAGCCGAGGGGAGGGGGGGTGTTCATGTCGGGTTGTTGTGGTTCACAGCCGGGTGCGTTTGGTTTCGAAGATGAGCACCAGATTCGGGTCCGTTGGGTTCATAACAGACTAGGGTGTGTTCGGGTTATTCACGAAAGGGGCGTTTAGGATGGCTGCGAACAGCCATGGGGTGCTTGGGTTAGGGTTTAACAGCCAAGGGCGGTTGGTTGTAGTTAAAATAGGCATAGGGTGCGTTGGATTTAAAAAGAAGCGCCGAGCGTGCGTTTGTTTTGGTTGTCCAGCACCAATGGTGCATTTGGTTTGTTAAAATACCAACAAGGGTACGTTTGTTTGTTATACTTAGCCATAGGGGGGTGTTTGGTTGACCGAAATACAAATTAGGATGCGTGTGGGTTAGCAGATAGCTGAAAAGGGTGCGTTTGGCTGAAATGGAAAACGTAAGGGGGTGTTTGGCTGTTGAACAGCCAACGGGTGTGTTTGGTTTGGCAGAATTGCCAAACGGGTGCGTTTGGTTTAGCTCAAGGATCAGCAAAGGGATCAACAAGGGTTCGTTTGGTATATATAACCGTAACTAATAAAAATATACCAAGATTTGATATAAATATTAAAATCGGACCGGTGGTTAATTGGTTAAATAAACGTGAATCATTCATTATTTTCGGATATATTATATTAGACGCGTAACGGATTTATAATATGAAAATAATAACGCTAACCAATAAATATACTTGAAACTTATAGGAAGTTTTTCTTAAAACTGAATTGGGAAAGTGGATTTGCAACAAAGTTGTTCGACTTGAGATCGTTTTTACAAACGGGAAGGTCATGGCAAAATTTATTTAGATTTCTACATTTAGTAATGTTTTACTAAAACTGCTAGTATTTTAGAAAAACCGATAAAGGGGACCAAGATTATATTTTAAAGATACATTAATCTGTATTATAGTAATTGACCTCGATCATAAAATATTACTTTACAATGAGACAGGGATGATTTTAGAGCGATTCGTCGAGGAATCAAAATATAAGTTTTATAATATTATTTTATTATTTATAATTTTTCAGCTAGAAGGTAACACATAACTATTGTAGAAAGTTTTCAAACGTAGTGTGTTTATTTATAACTTAAAGAACGTGTGTCTACACTGTCTTTTAATGTTAAATGAGTTGTGAAATAAATTGGTTTATTTATTTACTCTACTTTTTATATAGATATAGCAAAAGTATTATACAGTTCACATTGATCCTTGAGTTGTCTGTTTTTATTATATAATTCGCGGTACGAGTTATACAATGGTTTAATTTTTCATATGTAATATATATAGAATATATATTACACACTTTGGGGTATATATTTTCAAATTATTTATTTAACCAACCACCAAATCATTACAATGTTAAATATAATCTTTTTCACGATTGGCGTTGATGTAACCCATCATCGGGAAAAACCCAAATGCATTATCTTAGGGTTGTGGGACTTTAGCCGTTAAGATAAGCTGCATCTTCACGGTCAGGCAGCTTCGTCTTCCGTTCGTATTGTGCATATTAGATGCCTATCTGTCAATAATTCTTTCTTCATCAATGGGAATTAGATGCCTACCGATCAATCGTTCTTCACCTCAAGGTGATTTCTTAGCCCGTTTTCATGGTTTACATATATTTTGGGGTGAGAACAAGCTTGTTACATATTCAATTACGTGAGTGATTTAAAACTGTTACGTGTATTTTCTACTCGTCTGCATTACATGTTTTACACACGCATTTACATGGCTGATTTACCCCCCCCCCCACCCACCACCACCCCCCCCCAACCCCACATGTTTGTATATATTACTCATTTATTATATCTCGCGAGGAGATACAATATGGGTTTACTTTTTGAACGTAAACGCATTCTATTCTTTTATGATTCTGGATTTTTTTAAGGCTTAGGTTGCATGAAACTGTAAATACTTGGAGGGTGAGCGCGAATGTTATAAGATAGATCTTTTGGTTTGACAATCCCCTTTTGGGTGACTGCTATCACCGGAACGAACGTTATACATGTCGGATTACGATTGAATTGGCGCCTGCGGGGGCCAACAATCATCTAACACTATTATTGCCGGGTGTCCTTGGAGGGGACCACCGGTAACGGGGGAAAACATGTTTTTTAGTATTGCCCGGGTGTCCTTGTAGGGGACACCAGGGATAACGGAGGGAACATATTCTTTTTTTTTTTATTATCGCCGGGTGTTCTTGGAGGGAACACCTACGATGGGTACACTCTTACTATGCCTTGAATAAAGTGGCATACATACAAGTCTACGTCACAGTTCATGAACTTAGAGTAATGGTAATCATGGTTTTATACACACTTGAATAAAGTGGCAATACATATTTTGGATATTTGTGATCCAACTTTGACACGTACATTTTGGGACTATTTGGATAGAAATGGTCTTGCATATTTTACAGCTAATTTGTTTCTAAAAACGCTCATACAGTTTGGTAAGGTCATTTAAAGGATTTAATTGGTATACAATTATTTTGATGATATGTAGGGAGACAGTACTAATTAAATGTTTTATAAGACACTGTAATGATACAGTGGGCAGATACATTATTGGAACTATCGTTTGTATTTTGCAGAAACCTATGAAATCACCAACTTTATGTGCCTTTTAAGCATTGTGTTTCTCAGTATATTTATATGCTCGGATTTCTTGAAGTGCATTGGAGTCTATACATTCAAGCTTTTCATTGTGATGCAATTATGGGACAAATGTATATTGAATTCAGATTTTGATTAAATCAACGAGATTACTTTTCAAACGACACTTAGAGGTCGTTCTCTTGTATCTAGCGCTGTGTATTATGAAGTAGCACCCCAAAGTGGTATTCCGTACGTTGGCATATTTTTTGGGGGTGTAACAGATTGGTATCAAAGCACTGGCTATAGAGAACTAGGTTGCATTTTAACACTAGGATCTATAGTAGTTTTTCACAAAACATTGCATCACCATCAATCATTTTCAAAGGTGCCATACAAGCACTTGCTTATGTTCTTACGTTACGTGCCGCATTAAGTGCTTACGTGGCATACATATATATAATATATATATATGCTTGCATTCCTTTCGCGTATATCGTACGCTTATTTATATAAGAATTATTATATAAATACCAGAATATTTTTAAGACATTGTGAGTTATACAATGGTCTCATTCTACTCGTCAAACATTGTGAGTTATACAATGGTCTCATTCTACTCGTCATACATTGTGAGTTATACAATGGTCTCATTCTTACTGTAAGACATTGTGAGTTATTACAATGGTCTCATTTACTCGTTAGACATTGTGCGTTATACATTGGTTCTTCTATCGTCACACCATTGTTGGTTATACAATGGACTCATCTTGCTTCCTAGACATTGAGAGTATACAATGGCTATCATCTTGCTTCTGGGACTTGTGAGTTGGCATGGTCTCACTTGTTCTCAGATATTGGGAGTTAACAAGGTCTAAGGATATTATTTTTCTTCATAGCTTTATACTATATGTATTACACGGAGACCGTCATAATTCTGTTTATATGGGATTATGCATAAATCTAAGTATTACAAATCTTGTATAGGCGGGACTTGTAATAGGAGGATTTATATGATAATTGCTATGTTGACTGGTTCATCGAGACTTTTACCTTATTTACTCTAACCAGGTATCTTTTACATATCTTGGAACTCTATGTTGATCTCGCCTGGCAGTTTTACTCCCAGCTTCCAAAGACGAGTTTGGAACACTCGTCCCATACTCATTAAAGCACATGCATCGTCATGTCATCCATCATCTTGAAAGTTATGTGGGTACGCGTATTGCATCGGGAATTATTAAGTAGGATGATTTATAATATGTTTATTTGAAAGGATTGGGACGCCTTTTCAGTTAAATAAATAAATTATAAATCACCGAACCATAAGTTTATCAATTGATTATTTACATAAATTAGGACGCTTCTTTATGCAAATAATGAATTATAAATGAGTGGGCTTAATGGTATCCGATATGACACGAGTATGAACCTAAATTCGAAAATCGCCAGAATCTGTTGAAAAGGGTCTAGAAACACAATCGTGTTCTACCACTCGGCAGAATCTTAAGGCCTCACTTGGGACTACCTTATCTCATTCTTGAGTTATTACTTTTGCCATTGCAAATCCTCGCAATCATGAACTGTTCGTGGAACTAACAGATGTGTTACACACTTGAGCTAATGGAGCTGATTCATCGAACTAACGACTGAGTACCATAATCCGCCGATTATCGCATAAGCTCTCTCGCGGCTACTCATTTATTGAACTTTATTTGGGGATATGTTTTCGGAGGGTCCTCACCCTCTGTATCCCATCACTATTTGTTATAGTATCGACGTTATAGTTGCTGTTGTTGGGTCCTGGAGTGGTCCCAGATTGTACAAACTTTATCAACTAAGCGATGAGACCTAAACAAGATAAGCATATGTCGATATAGTATTCAGTTGAATTACTCATTGCAGACAAACAGTACACCATTAGTCTTAATATTAATTAAGTTGCCAAGTAAGTTCGGGTACTTACATTCATAAGCTCGTTGATGTGAAATCATGAACCTTACAGATAGATACAAACGGGACTGCGTCTCGGAATTAGAAAACTTATGCAAACATACTACGCGACTACACTTTTCCTTTGATGTGTTCCTATTAAGAGGCATTCTTCATAAAGCGTTTATACTCAATTATAAACTTTGAATCGATGTTTCCCTAAGATACCCTATTCTAATGGAAGGTCTCATGGTCAACCTACGCCGTATAATTTATGTATATTAAGAGGTGTGAAAAAACACCGGAGATTGTGAATAAGTTATCAGCGTCTGTGCAATGGTTTAGTAAATCTTAAGTCGTTTCTTAGACACACTAATGGATCAACACAAAATTTAATCTCGGGACGAGATTTTCTTTAAGGGGTAGGTACTGTAACATCCGAGAATTTTCGAAATTTTGAATGACGATTTCAATATTTGACTTTTAGGATCTGGCTTGACTTATAAGAACGATCATCTAAATCACGTATTCATGACTCGGACTCTAAAGCAATTTGATGTGAAACGACATTCCTGACAACTTTTCAGTTTTGCCCGAGACCTGGAAACGAGCCGAAAAGGGCTAAAACATAGCACGCAAATACATTATCGAGCAATATTACAAGCGGACCACAAAAACAATTAAATTTTGTTTTTAATTATCAGTATTTATTTAATTAAAAATATTAAATTAATTAGTATCATTTTAATTATAAGCGTTGCGGATACCGCGAATACTCGAGTTGAAATCCTAATTTTTATGTCGCGACAAGACGAAAACGGTTCACAAAATGATAACGATGTTTTATTAAAGGTGATAAAATTTTATGAAAACATTATCAAGTTAATACTCATTTATATCAGATAAAAAATTAATTCGGAAAACAATGGCGCAAGGTTTCGAGTTTTGAATGTCCTGTTAAGTCGCTCAAATTAGTCCCGAATCGCTTCTATCAAAAAGTATATGAAAAAGTTACACATTTGGTCCCTCAAGTATCTAACACTTGTCACTTGGGATTTAAAGTTTTAATATAAAAAAAAAGTTATATAATTTTTTCTCATTTCATTTCTCATATATACACACACTCTCTCAAATCTCTCTCTCCCTTCTCCCATGTTCAGGCCACGCCCACCACCTTCTCCGGCGACTTTCCGGCCACCACCGCAAGCAAACTTTTCGGCGGAGTGAGTTTTCGGTGAACTCCATAAATGCTTCTCTGTAAGCCGATCTAATCCAACCCACTATTTCACTTCTCCTCCCACGCGCCGCACCACCACCTCTCCACCCCACAACATGCGCACACCATAACACCACCATCATCATCTTATCATCATCATCATCACCCCGTCACCCCGCCCCCACCTCCACCGAAACCACCACGACAGTCGCCACCTCCCAAGGGTGCGCGTGGTTTTATAACCACCAACAACGGGTGCGTTTGATTGTCACAGCAGAGGTACGTTTGGTTGGGTGGTTTTCAGCCGGTATAGGGTGCGTTTGTTTCTGTTGTAATAACACCACCACAGCCGCCACCCCTTGGTGCGGGTGGTTTATTTAAACAGCCGCGGAGGGCGTGTTTGTTTCGGGTTATTGATGACAAAAGGGTTGCTTGTTTGTTCGGTGCGATTAGGGTGCGTTGGTTGTGGGTTCACAGCAGCAAGGGTGCGTTGGTTGTGGGTTTATAACACCCGACGAAGGTGCGTTTGGTTCGCGGGTCAACTACAAGAGGGGTGTGTTTACTCGGTAGCCGCCGAGGGGTGCGTTGGAGGGGTTGTCACCGCACAAGGGGATGTTTGGTTTGGCTGTGGGACAGCCGAGTATAGGGGGGGTGTGCGTCGGGTTGGGGTTACAACTAGGGGTGTTCGTGTAGGGTTATAGTAAAAAGGGGTGGTTGTTTCGATGGGTTAACAGCCGGGATGGTTGTTGGGTTTGGTTTCGTTTGGTTTGGGTTTTAGGTTGTGGTTAATAACTAGGATTGTTTGGTTTAAGCGAGAGACACAAATGGGCGTTTGGTTTAGCGGAACAACAAGAGTGCGTTTGGTTCAACGAAACAACGAGGGTTTGTTTAGTTATACTTTGACAAATGAAAATAACGTAAGCTTTTAACAAATATTAAAACCGGATAAATAATAATTGGTGGTTTAA
>BQNB010006412.1:0-89996 GCA_026074375.1 Tanacetum coccineum | reverse complement strand
TTCTCAAACCTTCCACCCACATACTCATAAAAAGTTTTGGAGGCCAGTTAACGCAAACCACACACTCCTAGAAAGAGCGTGAGCAAAGCAAGCAACTTTGTAGCAGCAAAGCTGACATTAGCAAAGCAAACATCAGAAAATGCACGGAAGCATCAGCCAAGCATGATGTAATCGAAGCACGATGTAAGTATCAGCAAACCATACTATAAGAAGTTTCGAGAACATTTTATATGAGGCTCAGACAGAAAAAAGGTTGAAAAGAGAGTATGCATCCGCCATGGCTACAAGTCTAGTAACTTGCCCCGCCAAGATGCGGAAAATCTCAACTTTAATGCCCCCGAATCCACAGACCCATCACAGTCTCACATAATCAATGTCACCATCATTTTCATATCATAAAACGACTGGGAACCCAATAAGCAGATTGCGAAGCGAAAATCCAGACATTCCATAAATCTCTGAGGACGCGATAACAGTAACTTTATATTGTCCTCAATGTTTGACCAAACTCAATTAACACTCACATGAAACACACTTGAAACGAATAAGAGCGCTCTAGTTAAATAAGTTAACGTTCAACAAAATCGTTTGAAACCCAATAAGCAGACTTCGAAGCGAATAATGGGAACGCCTTTAGCCAAGACCGATAACATCAAATAACGTATATTTTATAGTATCATTTATCCCAAGATATTAACCCATTTTGTATAATTACTGTAAAGAATTGTTACTTAATCGTTTATATTTGAGAATTGCAGTAATTATGGAGTAATTGGTGAAAGATAACAAAAGGCGAGCACTATGAAGCTTAATTGAAGATATTTTGAAGAGTATTGATTTGAAGACCAATACGCCGTATCCATCAAGAAGATACGGCGTATCCGTGCCTGCATCCACCAAAGACCACAAAAGGAATGAAGTCAATACGCCATATCCAGAAGATTCTATACGCCGTATTCAAGAAAAGAAATATAATATTCTGGAAGATATCAAACGTGGTCCCTACTCCAAGAAAATCCCAATACGCCGTATCCAACTCCTTGGATACGCCGTATTGAACCGACTTCCAGACCTTATAAATAGAAAACTCAAAAACGAGTTTTAAGTGTGCTAAATCATATTCTTGATACCTAAACCACAAAAGTCGATTTTCAGAAGGGAAAAAGAGCAGAAGAGGTCGAGCAACGCTATTCATTCAATAGGAGACATCGTGTAATTCTTATACTTTAGTAATCGTTCAGTTTTTTGTATCATTCGTTAACTCGGTTAGTTTACCTTGGCTAAATTATTACTCTTGTATCTATTATGACGTTTGAAGGCTAATACCTTCGGGTATTAGCCATTATTATGAAGATCTGAATGTTTGGTGTTTGTTTATTATCGATTTCTTGATTTATCGTTGTATGCTTGTTTATGTTTATCAATTTATACTTGTTTACGCGCTTTTGTATGCGACCTATCATTCAACTGGATCTAGCTAAGTAGACCAAGCGGATCTAGAGTCTGAGATAGCTCTCCATATAGTAGTTTATACATTTAGAATAATAGTTACACAAATATTGTCCTTCTAAGTCTGTGTCTAGAATACGCTTCAGGCTTAACTAGGTAATTGGACATTGCCGATGGTTTATTGATAGTATTGACTAGCAGGTGACCTAGATAATTCAACAAATAACTTTCTGATTCCATTGGATAGTTGGACAAGTGGACTACTAGTGTATAGATTGCCATTAAGCGGTAAGTGGGTAAAGTCTCTATGAGCTAGGGTTTAACAAGATCACCATTGCTTTAATCCCTAAGATAGATTATAATCAGCAAATAAGGATGCTTTATGCGGATGCTTTAATTGTGACAGAATTATTGTGTCTAGGTCTTAGGAAGAAGTAACGCCCAAGTCTTAAGAATGACATGCCATCTCGAGAGAAGAAATCATTGCACTTAATAAACATACCAACGTTCTTATCAGATTAATAATGGTTAAAACAGTTTTCTTATATAAGGCTCGATCGCTCTTTTATCTTCTGTTAGTTAGCTTGCGTGGGTAACAGTGTCTTGAATTGATTGTAGTCACCACCAAAACCGTGCCAGTCTCTCAGGCTGAAAACCCCCCTTTCATTAGATTTATGATTTAGACTGACATAGGTTTAACATATAATTAGATTAGAATAGAACTAACATAGATTAGACAACCAATATATTAATTAAATTGATAGATTTAACCTCGCTCTCAGTGATCAACACCCTACTTACCACGAAACTTCAATTGATCGGGTCCACTGCCCGTTAAAGTGTTGTTTTTGGTTAAGTCAGAAAAATATAAAATTAAAACTTGAATCACACATAAATAACACCTACACGACAACACATCAAGTTTTTTTGGCACCGTTGCCGGTGAGTAAAAATTAATCTTGATTTTTATTTTGATATTTTGGTTTTTAACATTAGATTAGATCTAACCTTTAGGATTAGTGTAATTTAGATTAGTTTATTATTCTGCTTGTTTAAATTATAATACGACGTGTTCAGTTCACTAAACGCGACGTATTTGTTATTTAATAGTTTTCCTAGAAAGATTGTTTCAGGATGGACGTTCCAAAACTTACTATGAAAGAATACATCAGACTCGAGGAAGAAAAAGCTCGTAAACGTGGGAAAGTGTTTAATTGGCAAACTGCTATGTATGGAAAGATCAGGGATGATGACGATCTTCATGACCTTAGCTCTGTGGAAACTGAATTCCCAGCTATAGTCATTAACAATGACTTTGCGACTCAAGACGCACTTTCGTGCAAATCTCAAGTAAGTGCAATTGTTAACGAAGAAATTGACTTTAGAATATCATTTGACGAATCCGACGATGAGGATTATACCATCATTTATGACGCAAACTCTTTTCCTTATAAAATGATTTCTCTCAATGATTTGAAAACGGATTCGAAAAATGATTATAAAAAAGTCATGCCTTTAATTCCATCTCCTGAACCTGCAATCAGTTGTTTTGATGATTTAGACTTCTTTAACGACTTTGAAAACAAATTTCCAGCCATTGTTTACAATGATGCTCAAAAGTCTAAATCAGATTTATTTACTGAACCAATTTTAAACCCAGACATTCTTTTCACTTCAGTTCTGAAAAAACGTAGACATCCGCAATGGTTGCAAACTAAATAGTTTACCCTGCCAAAACACGGATGTTTACGCTTTTAGTTGAAGCTATTCAAATCTATGTGAGCCTCATAATAACGATCGCCCAGTGTCCGCGATGGCTGCGAACCTAACAGGCTGCCCCGCCAAATCGCGGACATTCACAACTTAATATTGAAGGTTAGGATTATTCAACCAAGGTGTTAATAGATGCATTTATGGAACACCCGCCCGACCCGGTTTTTTAATAAATGCATTTATGTAGAACACGTATACCTGGAGAAGAACACGTAATGTATACTGCCACTTTCACAATATTTTTATGGATTCGACCATCTTTAAAAATATTTGGTATCGCCAACTATTCGATTTATTTTGTTTTAAACAGTAGCATAAGATAGCGTTTGGGCTTTCAAGAGTGAAACTATTTAGCTTGGACTTGCGTGTGCGGGCCGGGATAACAATGTAACTAACCTGTTACACTTGGAAATCAAAAGATGACTACTCTTGTTACATTTGGAAATCAAAAGATGAAGCACCAAAAGTGATCATTAAATTTCTCAAGCAAATTCAATGTCTACTACAAGCTCTAGTCATCATTGTAAGAACCAACAACGGAACATAATTCATAAATAAGAGCTTAAGGCTTACTTTGAAGATGTTGGCATTTCTTACTAAACATCGAGTGTCAGAACTCCTCAGCAAAACAGGGTCGTTGAACGAAGAAATCAGACGTTAGTTAAGGCTACTCGAACGATGCTAATATTTTCTAGTGCCCCGTTTTTCTTATAGGCTGATGTTGTAGCTACTGCGTACTATACTCAAAACCGATCCCTAATTCATAAAAGATTCAACAAAACACCTTACGAGCTTATTAACAATAGAAAACCGGATATCTTGTATCTACATGTATTTAGGGCTCTTTGTTATCCCATGAATGATCGTAAGGATATTGCGAAGCTTGGTGCTAAAGGTGATATAGGCTTTTTCATTGGTTATTCTTCTACTTTATGTGCTTACGTAGTTTAAACCGAAGGACAAAAAAGGTAATGGAGATGATGCATGTCACATTTGATGAGCTTTCATGGCTTTTGAACAACATGTTGTTCCCAAACTTGGATCTAATGCATTAGCTTGTAAGGTTATTGTTACCTTGGATAAATCCAAACTAACAATGTGAGAAACTTTGTTAATGAGTTTCACCAAAGGCTATGCGGAATCTAACCTTTAGTGATTAAGAAGATAACAATGAAATGAAATGAATGAAACAGTAGATTAACCAAAAAGCTTTAATATTATAATGAATAATACGAGTACTCAACCAGTACTAGGGTTTACAAAACCTTAAAGCTATGAGAGTTGTATATGAAAGATGTGTGTGAGATGTGATATTTTTCTACTTAACCTAAGGCTCCTTTTATAGTCTAAGGAGTCTTGTACATGATAGAGTCTAACCAAATCTCCTAAATATATGAGATATACACAAAATACATTCTAAATATAACAATGATGCGTCTTTGACTCTGAGTAGTCCTTATCTTCATGTAGCAGTGGGAAGTCTTCAACAGTGGAAACTCTGCAGTGGAAAGATTATACTAGCAGTGGGAAAAATACACTGGCAGTGGGAACCATTATAACTAGCAGTGGGAATGCCTTGGTGCATTTTATTCCCAACAATCCTCCCCTAAACTTGATACTTCATTTTCAAATCAAGTTTCTTGAGTAATATGCAAACCTGAAGAGGATGCTTCCAAACACCTCATCATCTTGGACTGTTTGCAATTATGTATATCTTCACTATGAGTTCATTGGCCATCTCTGAGTATTGGTCCACTTGAAGTTTATTGCTTATCGTCATAGTGGAAAGTCCTTTAGTCAGAGGGTAGTCTTTCTCTACAAGCATGAAGATCTCATGTCCCCTTATAGTGAATACATGGTGAACACCACATGTATCATAAAACTTCCATTCCAAGGGATCATGCATGTACTTTTGAAGAGCCCATAGCTGATCTTTAACATCTGGTTCATACAATCTCTTTAGCTCAACCCAAAGCATCTTTTCTTTGTCTTCAGTAGGGTCTGTAGAACTAAAAGCTTTCTTGACCAAATTCCAAAGCTGATCCAGATCCTCTCTATCAAACTTCTTTAGCATATCTTTAAAAAGTTGATAGGCTTCTGTATGACTTCCAAGTCTGATAATCTTCCAATACTTTTTCTGTTCTTCAGAATAAATTTCCCAAGCAATAATAGGGTGTTTCACCTGTAAAGCTTCAATGTAGACCTCTTTAATGGGAAATATCTCCATCATCTACTTAAGCTCTTCCTCAGACAGATATTTAAGATCTTTGGCTTGTTGTTCTTGAGAGGGTTCTGATCCTGATGCTTTGGCTGTCTTTAATCTCTTTGAGATTCTTTGATTCAACGGAATCCCTGGTCTCTTGAATCTTTCACTTTCCTGCTTGGAATCCATAGGAATGAAGTCTTGCATCTTTTCCCACACTGGAATGAACTTTTCTTCTATCTGCTCAAAATTCATTCCTTTGAAGTCTTTAGTCTTCCATCCAGCATGACTTCTCAATACTGACATGTAGAACTTTCTTCTTTCAGACTTTGTATCTAACTTACTTTGTTGTGCTTGATACTTCTTGATTTGAGCCAGATCCTTTTGATACTTGATGAGCTCATTAATCAACTCAGTCTTCTCTTCCAATGACAGATCCTGTTCAGCTTGTTCATATTCTGCCATGTGTTTGTTAACCACTTCACTACTCCTATCAAGTTCATCAATCATTAGTCTTAGTTCTTCTTCAGCTTGAATCCTTGCAACTTCAGAATCTCTCTCAGCTTGTTCTTTAAGCATTTGTTCTTCCTGAGCAAACTCTTCTGCCAATTCTTTAGCCACCTGAGCATCTAGCTGTTCCCGAGTCTTCTTCTTCTTAGTACTTGTAGATTCAATCATTTTCTCCTTTCCTTTTCCTTTTGTACTGAAGGTTGGAGTACTTGTGGTGTGAGAAGGTTGAGAAGACTCAAGGATAATCCCTTTTGAATCTTTTGTTCTTCTTGAGCATGGTGTTGTAATGCTGGTAGAAGTAGAAACAGCAGCAGTGGGATCTCTTTGACTAGCAGTGGCAACAACAGGGGAAACAGTTGCACTAGCAGGGGCAACAGTTGCACTAACAGGGGTAACTAGAGGACTAGCAGTGGTTAAAGTAGACTTCAAACCTCTACTAGCTAGAATGTTTGCAGCTTCTAGAGTACCCAAAACATTGGCCATTACACCTGAACTATCACTTACCTTCTCAGTACTCCTGCTACTATCTTTCTGAGCATCACCCTTTAAGAAATCCTCCCCTTGATCTATCCCCCCGTGTTTGGAGCATCCTCTTGTGCAAGTCATACTCTTCTTTGTTTATTATCTTCAAGGGTTTTAACCCTGGTCTTCAACTGTGTGATTTCCATGTCTTGACTTGCAATCTTTTGCTCCATAATCACATGTTGTTGTTGTAGAGTGGTACATAGTTCCATTAATTCATTTAATCTTTGTTGCATACTGCCCTCACCACCATCAAGAGAAGTAACCCTTGGTGATGGTTCATGGGGCATGGCAGAGGTCTAAGTTATGTTTTCCTTGTCCTGCCCTGCATCTAAGCTAGTGGCAGTAGGGAAAGCCTCTCCATGACTGTCATCTCTTGGAGGAGATGCATTCTTATATGCTTCAGGTGTAGGGATTATAGACTGATCAATCCGTATATCCCTTTTGGTTAATCTCCTAGGGATGGGAGTTTGTGATGGAATATGTGTTGTTTGAGGTAGAGATGCTTGTGAGGTAGTTTGAGTTTCTTGAGGAGTAATTTGCATTGCTTAAGGTGGGGATGTTTGAGTTTGTGGAGGTGGAGAAACATGTTGAGGTGAGGGTGTGTGATGGGGCCCATGTTGGTTTTCTGAGCCTTCACCCTGATTTGGAACAATCATGGTATCAAACAAGGGGACAGTCCTCCCAGAAAAACTAGAACTGTTGACTCTTAGAGTTGTAAAAACCTTTTGAGTTTGAAAGGGCACATGATAAGTATCTTTATGTTTAATAGCACCAAATCGACCCATTTTCAAACATCTTTCAAGAAACCTAGGGTACATAAGAAATTTGGTACCCTTACTTTTGACATTTCTTATCATACCATCCAAAATCATTTTAGAAAAATTATAAGTCCTGTTAGTAGCTAAACAAACAATAGCAGTGGCAATATTGCTACTAAACTCATTAAAATCAGTACTTTTAGGACTTATACACTGCATGATGGTATGAATAAGGAATTTGTACTGATGAGAAAATTGTCCTTTTTGAAAAGAAAACTTTTGGTTTGGTAAAATATTATAACCCATCAGTGAAAGGTTTTCAAAAAGCTCAGCATCAGGCAAAGTGCTAATCCTTTCCTCGTCTTTTAGTTTAAGATCTTTCCTAATAGATGATTCAGAGATAGTCCTTTGCGTGCCGTCAACTTGAGCGATAATCTTTGTTCCTGCATCCGTTGTTTCGATCCTAGCAGTGGACCAAAACTGTCGGATGTGTGAAACATAGACAGTGGGACGAACCGTTAAAGCATACCTAATGTGGGAGGCCTCAAGGAAGTCCACTATCTGATGGAAGTCTGAATTATGCTCTGTTTTCTCCAAGATAGCTACCATATTGTGATAGTCGCAAAAAGCAATCTTGCCCATAATTAGTTTGATGGTTTAGGGTGCTAGGTGAGTTAGAAGAAGGTGTATTGGTACTGGGACTGATTGCAATTGAGATATTATAGGCTAAAAAGGATGTAAAGATGGAATGAATCAAGATAATTGAAATTTTTATGAGAAGCAAATCTTAGTGAGAAATAGAATTATCTTGAAACATGGGGGGAGGGAGGGGCGGGGGGGGGCGGGGAGGGGGGCGGGGTGCGGGGCGGGGGGGCGAGGTTGTGGGTTGGGGGGGGCGGGGGGGGGTGGGGGCGTTTAGGGAGGGCGGCGGGGGGGGGGGGCGGGGTGGGGGGGGGGGGGAAGGAGGTTTTTTTGTTTTTTTTTTATGTTCCTTTTTTTTTTTTTTTGTTTTTTTGTTGTTTTTTTTTGGGGTGGGTGGGGTGTGTAGGTGGAGTGGGTGGGCATGTTGTGTTGTTGTGGTGGGTGGGGGGGAGAAGGGTTGGGGGGGGGGGGGGGTGGGCGGTGGGGGAGGGGGGCGTGTTGGGTGGTGGGTGGGCTGGGGGGGGGTGGGCGCTGGGGGGGTGCAGGGGGGTGGGGGGGGGGGGGAGGGGGGCGGGGGCGGGGGGTGTGGTGTTTGGGGGCTGGGGGGGTGGTGGGGGGGGGCGAGGCGGGCGGTGGGGGGCGGGTGGGGGGGGGGGGGGGTGGTGGGGGGCAGAGTTGGGGGGGGGGGGAGGGTAGCGGGGAGAGGTGGAGTGAGTGTGTGGGTTGGGGGGGCGGGGGGGGGGGTGGGGGGGGGGGGGGCGGGAGTGCGGAGGGAGGAGGGGGGGGGGGGGGGGGTGGGGGGTGGGGGATGCGCAGGAGGGGGGGGTGTTGGGCGCGATGAAGGGGGGGGTAATGGTGGGGGGGGGGGGCGGGTGGTGGACGAGTCGAGGCGGAGGTGGGAAAGGGGGCGGGCGGGTGGGGGGGGGGCGGGGGGGGTGGGGGGGGGGGCGCGAGCGGGGAGGGGGGGGGGGGTGCGGGGGGGGGAGGTTGAGGGGGGGTGGGGGGGTGGAGGGGGGTGGGGGGTGTGCGGGGGGGGGGTGATCTGGGGACGGGTGGGGGGGGGGGGGTGAGGGCGGTAGGGGTGCAGGGGTTGGGGGCTGAAGGGTGTGGGTGGGTGGTGGGGTGGTGTGGAGGTTTGTCTTTTTGTATTTTTTTTATTTTTCTATTTTTTACCTTGGTTTGTTGATTTCTTAGCTGTTTTTTTTTTTTTTTCCTTTTTTTTTACTTTGTTTTTTTTTTATTTTTTTATTTTTTTTTTTTTTGTCTTTTTTTACTTTTCTTTTTTTTTTTTTTTTTTTGATCTTTCTTTTTTTTTTTATTTTTTTTTCTTTTGTTTTTTTTTGTTTTTTCCTCAAGCAATGGTCACTATTGGGGAAGTCAGTGTTTTGCTCTGTTTCTCCAAATTGAAAACCTGTTGTGATAATCACAAAAAGCAAGCTTAGACATTGTTTAGGGTGCAGGGTTAAAGATTATTAGATGAATTGGACAATTGGTACTGTGGGCAACTTCAATGAGATTTTTGCGTTTAGGGCACTAAAAAGAATTATGATAGAGTTAAATTAAGATAATTGAGATTTGAGAAAGAGTAAATCATTTAGAAGAATAGAAACTATTTTTGAATACTCTTGTGAAGAATGTTATATCAATATTATATACCGTATAGCGAAAAAGGCGGCCAAAATATCTCAACGGAAACTTTAATTAATGTAACGAACTTTTAGTCAAACATTACCAACGGTTATATTGTCAGCATGAAAAGTTGGTCAAACAGTGGAAACTAAGCCTAGCAGTGGAAACTTTTGGTCTAACAGTGGGAAATATTCCTAAGGGTATAAACTTATCTTCAATAATCAAAAGTAAGCCTACCCTATCCATACATACACACTTGCAAAAGCAAGATAGACATGCATGAATTCATGAGTCCTTTGCTCACTATCTGACCCATGAAGAAAATTAATACACATATTAACCACTGTATCCCTGTTTTAACCCATTTGAAAATTTCCCTTAGGCACCACCCTACCACATCCATACTAGGTCAAGTGTCTTGGCAATATGAGACCCTTCTCCAATAATTACACACCCAAATGCCACAGCACACCTCATGCACATTAAAATCACTTAGGAAGACATGAGGGCAACTCTTGTGGGCCAAATATGTGTATAGCCCATGGATGAGATTTCATACTACAGTGCCTCGAAAGTTAAGAACTCTAGCAAGTATTTAAACTGGCCTTCATTGTTATAGAATCTTCACTCACCAGTGGGGACAGTCTAAGACTGGCCATGAGTACTCTATGAATACCCTAATCCTAGAGGTTCCTATACCCCAACCCAAGATAAATTGACTTACAGATGATGTGATTCCATATCATAGAGACCTTTTCATGACATGCTCATCCTGCAAAAGTTAGACCAAAACCAAGAAAAACACTAACAGCGAAAAGTTAACCCCAACAGTGGGAAAATTTACACTGGCAGTGGAAACTTAACAGTGGGAAAAATGACTAACAGTTGCATTTTATACTAGCAGTTTTAACACTTATTGATCTAAATAACAGTGCAAATCCTATACAAAACTTTACAAAACCTAAGAAAAAGACATTTTTAGGGATTGAGCATTCCAATACTTACAACTAAGTACTGGAATCTTCCCACATCAAAAGGTTTGGTTAAGAAATCTGCAACATTATTATCTGTATGAATATGATCCACATTAATTAACTTCTTTTCATAGCAGTCTCTTATAAAATGATGTCTTATATCAATATGTTTTGTTCTTGAGTGATAGACAGGATTTTTAACTATACAAATTGCACTGTTATTATCAATATATATCTTAGTGTTCATAAAATTGTACCCATGGTCCAGCAACTGATTTTGAATCCAAAGAACTTGTCCACATCCACTTGCAGCTCCCACATATTCTACTTCAGTTGTGGAGGTGGCGACAAAGTCTGCTTTTTGCATTGCCAAGAGATCAACCTTCTTCCTAAAAACTAACAACCCCTAGTGGTTGATTTTCTATCTTGATTATCACCATCATAATCACTATCTGAGTAGGCCACCAAGTCAAAAGGAGATTCTTTAGGATACCAAAGTCCTAGTAAAGGTTGACCTTTTAGGTACCTAAAAATTCTTTTGACGGCATGAAGATGACACTCTTTAGGTGTCACTTGGTGTCTAGCACAGACATAAACAGCAAACATGATATCTGGTCTTGATGCAGTAAGATACATTAAATATCCAATCATGGATCTATATAAGTGAAGATCCACATCTTTGCCAGGTCCATCCTTGCCCCAAGGATTCTCCCTATCCATGGGAGTCTTTGTTGTCCTGACATCTGTATACCCAAACTTCTTGAGAATATCACCAACATATTTGTATTGTGAGATAAAGATGCCATCATTCTTTTGTAGTTGATAACATCAAATAAAGTCTATTTTATAGTATCATTTATCCCAAGATATTAACCTAATTTGTATAATTACTGTAAAGAATTATTATTTAATCATTTATATTTGAGAAATGCAGTAATTATGAAGTAGTTGATGAAAATTAGCAAAAGGCGCGCACTTTGGAGCTTAAATGATGATAATTTGAAGAAGTATTGATTTGAAGACCAATACGCCGTATCCATCAAAACGGATACGGCGTATCCGTGCCTGCACTTACCAAAGACGTCAAAAGGAATGAGATCAATACGCCGTATCCAGAAGATTCTATACGCCGTATTCAATAGAAGGAATATAATATTTTGGAAGATATCAAACGTGGTCCCTACTCCAAGAAAAGCCCAATACGCCGTATCCAACCCCTTGGATACGCCGTATCGAACCGACATACAGACCTTATAAATAGAAAACTCAATTACGAGTTTTAAGTGTGCTAAATCATATTCTCGATACCTAAACCACAAAAGTCGCTTTTCAGAAGGGATAAAGAGCAGAAGAGGTCGAGCAATGCAATTCATTCAATAAGAGACATCGTGTAATTCTTATACTTTAGTAATCGTTCAGCTTTTGGTATCATTCGTTAACTCAGTTAGTTTACCTTGGCTAAATAATTACTCTTGTATTAATTATGACGTTTGATGGCTAATACCTTCAGGTATTAGCCATTATTATGAAGATCTGAATGTTTGGTATTTGTTTATTATCGATTTCTTGATTTATCGTTGTGTTCTTGATTATGTTTATCAATTTATACTTGTTTATGCGCTTTTGTATGCGACCTATCATTCAACTGGATCTAGCTAAGTGGACCAAGCGGATCTAGAGTCCGGGATAGCTCTCCATATAGTAGTTTATACATCTAGATCAATAGTTACACAAATATTGTCCTTCTAAGTCTGTGTCTAGGATACCGCCTCAGCTTAACTAGTTAATTAGAACATTGCCTATGGTGTTTATTGATCGGAGTTGACTAAAGCAGGTGACCTTAGATAATTCATCAACGAAATAACTATCTAATTCCATTGGATAGTTGAAAAGTGGACTACTATTGTATAAATTGCCATTAAGCGGATAATGATGTTGGTCTCTCGTTAAAGTGGGTAAAAGTCCTATTATAGCTAGGGATTAACAAACAAGATCACCATAGCTTTAATCCCTAAATAGATTAAATAATCCAGAAAATCAGGATGCTTTATACTGAAGCTTTAATGTGACAGAATTATAAGTGTTACCAAGGTCTTAGGAAGAAGTAACAAGCCTAATTCTTAAGATGATTACCAACCTCGAAAAAAGAAATCATTGCACTAAACAAACATACCAACGTTCTTATCAGATTAATAATGGTTAATATAGTTTTCTTATATTAGGTTCGATCGCTCTTTTATCTTCTGTTATTTAGCTTGCGTGGGTAACAGTATTTAGGATTGATTTTAGTCACCACCAAAACCGTGCCAGTCTCTCTGGCTGAAAACCCCCTTTTTTATTAGATTTAGGATTTAGACTGACATAGGTTTAACATAGGATTAGATTAGAATAGAACTAACATAGATTAGACAACCAAGATATTAAGTAAATTGATAGATTTAACCTTGCTCTCAGTGATCGACACCCTACTTACCACGAAACTATTACTGACCGGGTACACTGCCCGTTAAAGTGTTATTTTTGGTTAAGTCGGCAAAATATAAATTTAAAACTTGAATCAATTAATTATACACACAACGACAGCACATCAAGTTTTTGGCGCCGTTGCCGGGGAGTGAAAATTAATCTTGATTTTTATTTTGATATTTTGGTTTTTTATCATTAGATTAGAATTAACCCATTAGGATTAGTATAATTTAAATTAGTGTATATTCTTGTATATTCTGTAAATTATTTGTATATTTGAATTTAATTGTTTGCATGTATATATGTGTGTTTAATTAGTTGTGTATTTAATTGTTTTCATAATACACTGTTTTCAGATATTGAATACGGCGTATCCAGTTTACTGAATACGGCGTATCCAGTGTTCTGACCAATACAACGTATTCATTTCAACTAATCAATACGGCGTATCCACTTCAATTGGATAAGGCGTATTGATCAACTTGAATAAAATTTCATCACTTGATTTTCGTGCAAAATTTTTTCTACCTTTCTTCAGAACAAATCCTGCTGATATTTTTGCCCTTGTTTCAGGAATAATTATCAGAGCTAGTCGATTGAAGAAAGTTATGGCTGACATGAGAATAGAAATAAGTATGGAAAAATTTGTGCTTAATGATAAAACTAATTACTACGCAGGAATTTCAAGTATTATAGTTAATGGAAAGAATGCTTACGAGCTTAAAGGAAAATTCTTGGAAGATCTGCACAACAATGCTTTTAGTGGAACAAACGGGAAGGACGCAGTCGAGCATATTGAATACTATCTTAATATTATTGACCCCATCAGATTACCAAACGTTAATCACAATAAGTTAAGGATAAGTGTCTTCCTGATCTAGTTGTCTGGTGGTGCATGAAGATGGTTTGAAAAAACCAAGGAATCAATAACTTGTTGGGTTGATTTGACTGTAAATTTTTTTGTAAAATACTACCCTCCTTCTCGCATCGAGGGAAATAACATCCCTGTAATCAAATGGGACCCAGCCAATCCTAAATTTGAAAGATGGTTGGCTACAAAGTTCGTAAACTATAAAACGATGGACATATTCACCAAAGGAGCTTTATGGGATTACTGGAAGATGGGAAGTGATGAGATTGATGTATCTGACGATGAAACTTCTAATAACGATGATGAAATTGCTGAAGTTTTTAAAATTGATACTGATTTATTTAACTACGAGACACTTATCTGTTCAGCATTTAATGAGTTTAATTATCTACTCAAAGTGGATCCAGACTTACTTACAAAAGACATTAAAGGATTCAAAACCTATGAGGATTACAGGAATGATTGGATCTACGAGTGGAATAAAGATGTACCATGGGTTAGTGAAAAACCGTGGGGCAAAACTGGAGTTTGGACCAGTCCCACTCCAGTCAAACACACTTGCATGCCTTTCAATTATAAAACTGGATGTTCGGAATGGCCAACTTGTAGTTGAATGAACGATGGAAAAAGTAATGGAGGAAACTTGCCTGGAACTTACTTTATTGGAAGACAACTCCATTACCAAGATTATGAATGGTACGAAATTTAGAAGATAGTGAACTAAAAGATTTGGCTTTGAAGAATAAAGCTTCCATGGAAGGACTCATTGATAATAATGATGAGCTAAGTCATGGGCAAAGGAAGCAATGGAACTTATATACCAATTATGATGACACTTATGAGATTAACCATGAATACAATAATGATGAAGAATTGTGTGAAGCTCATGAACCGCCATCATGCAATATAAGGAAATTTATAATGATCAAATATTCGTTTAATGATGATGAAGAGTACGTTGTTGTTAAAGAAGACGAATATAACGATCTTGCTATCACAAGAAAAGAGGCGTGTCAAGCTTACCAAGAAATCTTTCGGATGATGGACGAAGGATGGACGGTGACTCGAGCAGAATGAAGAGGAAGCTGAAGAAAAGTCTAACTTAAAGACTTCGCTGTAAACAAAAGTACTTCCCGGGAGACAACCCGGAATGTTATTTAATTTTGTTATCGAGTCTGTCTTCCCAAACTTCAATACGGCGTATCCACCTCATACCATATGGCGTATTGAAAGTCTGGACGTTATCAGTCTTTATTTTTCATGCACTTTAAAAACATTATTGTCAGTTTTTTGTATACGCCGTATTCCATTCAGTGGATACGCCGTATCCACAAACTGACCCGTATTTAGTTTATTTAGTTTAGTTTAAATTAACCGTAGGTATAACAACCCAAGAATTTTTATCAAATGCAAAACCTATTTTACTATTATCACAATTGTACGGGGAAATTTTTTGCTTTATTACATTACTTTTATATCTCAGTATGTCATAACTAAAGTAGACAAGCTCACGTAACCTATCTATGGCAATCATGTCTTCATATATGTCAAGCAAACATCATAACATGTCAAGTCAATATCATAATATCATTATTACAAAGTACATTATTCCTATAATGTACCATTCGCAACGTTATATCTAAACGGGCTTTAAACCGTTATTATATATCTCTAAACCCTAATTTCTGTGAAGGGTTAATATCTAAAGTGAATGCACAAGCTACTAAAGCATATGTACAAGTAATATAACATCTCATTTGAAATATAAACTCCCTCCAAGTCAAGTATAAGTTTTCAAAGCACAATGTACAAGTCATTGATGTACAATATCCAAAATAGTCGGTTTACCTTTGTTTTCCTAAGTAATCTTGTACAATCTATTAAGTACAAGTTATAAGCAAGTCATGCATTTCATTTCCAACCTATATTCATTCTCATTTCATGAATTCACAAGAAATCCGAGTTAGAAACCCTAAACTGAGCTAAATAATAAATCATGACCCGTTTATCAATTATTATCCATTTTAAACCTCAACCAACACTCAAATAAGTTGTAATAACTTATTTTACAATCATATAAATCCTATTCAATCATTATTCCATCATTACCTCATCGTCTTATCTTATTTCATTTGTACGTAAAACGAATCCAAGAAACCCTAAATGCACCTAATTGGTTCATTTGACCCGTTTACTCCTTTCTAACCATTTTAATCCCAAACAATCAACCAAGAGCCATTGTAAACTCATAATATGAGTTTACAAATCATTATCATTATTTTATCAATAATCTTAGCAATGTGCAAGGAATCAAAGCCTAGGAAAATCTAACAAATCCAATATAAACCTAATCCACCACGCTTAATTATCTCCAATTTCGACCCATTTAACTAAACCATGAACATTCCTCCTTTATAATCCTTAATAACAAGGTCTAGGGTCAGTATTCTATATCTTAATTCCAATACACAAACGAATATATAAGCATTAAAAGACAAGAAAAACCCTATGGCACTCCGTTAGGAACCGCGACCGATCATTTCTTCATTTTGCACCTTTTAGCTCAAACCAATTGCTATATCCTATTGACACTCCTTATTACAGACCCTAAGATCATATTCTAATCACTTTTGATCATTTTACACGAAAGGTAAGCCTAAAAACTCACAAAATCCAAACCGAACCCAAAACAAACCCGTGAGGGTTCATGGCTCATTTTTACCCATTTAAAACTCTTCCCATGTGCAAGCACCCCCATGAACCCCACAATGAAAGCCTAAAGCAGCTTAGCGAACCTAGCTTAAACAATCCCATGGCCAAAATTTGAAGCACAAGGAAACCCCTTTTAGCTCAAAACAGCCATGGCAGCCTCCCATGGTATCCAACACCATTGCTCTACATCCTAGACCTCCATATATAGTTTTATAGCTTCAACACATCCCGTACTAGACCTCACACATGTCCATGTCCTGATCTTAAGAGTTCCTTAGCCTCCTTGCATGAATTCAAGTATAAATAGAAGCATAAACCTTCACTTCATTCTCATCCCCCACTCTCTAAACTTCAACACCCATTATAGGCACAATTATTTGCTTCCCTTATATCCTAGGATCATTAAATAAGTCTAAGAAGTGAAGCTTTGAATATTTGAAGCCCCGGGAACAAGATACAAGGCGTACGAGTGGGAATACAACCCGAAACGACCCGTTTCCACCATTTTTGATCCTTGAAGCTCAAACCCAGGTTTTGAATGTTCTACTTCTGCTACTACACCCTTATAATTTTTATATGATCCTAAATATACTCTTGTTAAAGTTTCATAACTCAATTCATGCTCATTTCCATTTTTGATCCTAAAACCGTTCACGCCGAAACTCCTAACTTCGCGAATTTTTTTTAAACTCAAATTTTTATAAGTTAAATATTTTTATAATCTAGCCTAACATGCTTTAACTAATGTTAAAATAAACCACTTAAATTGATTAATAAGGAATTTGAACTTAAACCCTCCGCTTTTTCGTTTTAAAAACTCTAATTTGGACCCGTTTTGCTTCCTAGCTTACCGAATCGTTTAATTTTAAACTTGCGTTACGTAAAACTTCAGTATTTTAGTTTATAAACGTATAAATAACTTATAAAATGTTAACATAAGCTAGCATGGCTAAATTTGACATGTTTATGTAAATATTATCATGCAAGGGTATATATCATAACTTCGCAATAATAACAGAATGGCTGAATATGTCATTTTAATGAAAGTTAATAACTATAGGGGTCTATTATGTCACTTTTCAAAGTGCAAGGTTTACTTGATATATCTTTTAAAGTTGAAGGACCAAAGTCATAAAAATGCAAATCCAAGGTAAATTCTGCCGAACATTTCAAACCTCAAGGGGTCTAAAATGTAACTTTTTGAAAAAGTATAAAAATCATGTTAAAACCTTACAAGACATAAATTTACATTAACTGCTTTTCGTGCTAACATATCCGATATATTGATTAAAAAAACTGCTATACCCGATTATACATATCACAAATACAATACTTCATATTAAGGAGTTTCATTCTTGGTATTACTTATCCTACTGAGTTGTTTGGGTTTACGATTTAAAGTGCCCTAGCTCCTCAAACGTTTACTGAATGACTTCTGAATAATGATGGCCCGAACGGTGATACAATAATTCCAAACTCTTCAATCAAACTCATAACTCTTAAAACTAAAGTTCTAGAGTACAATCTTCCTAAGACTCAACATATTTACTCAGGTTGCGTAACATGGTTGTTTACTATCATTTTACTATGTCAACAATCCCCGGTTAAGATTGTGATAAGATTGTCAGCTTCCATTTTGGAATATTTATTACATCTACATATCAGGTGAAGTTCATAACCTCGCCTTTACTCATTTTACATGTTTTATAAACCCGCGAGGGGTACATCTACCTATCAGGTGAAGTTCATAACCTCGCCTTTACTTATTTACATGTTTTATAAACCCGCGAGGGGGATACATGCTTGTTACAAACTCTTTTACATACTCGTTTATCTTATAACAATGTGATTACTTTTCAAAGACTTATACATGCTTAAACCAGGAATACAAGTGTTTTTACAAGTTATATGCTATCCTGATACACTATTACAGCTACTGTCTAAGTTACATTATGCCAAAAGTCCCTCATTATCATGGACCATTAATCACTTACGGGTGAACGCAAATATTGTGGATAGATCTATCGGGATTGACGAATCCTGTTTGTGTTAGCCGGATAGGTAACCAAACACACTATATTTGAATTTCATAGGTATATGGCAATTACCTACACCGAGGGCCATTATCTCTCTCTATATATATCACATCATTTTGGGTATATATATACACTAGTCAGTTTGTGTGCCATGAGCTTAGACCAGACTATACTATACCAGACAAGACCAGACAGACCAAACAAGACAATAACGCAGTAATACACAGTTACTATAATAATTGTATTCGTTGCAATTATTACAAATAACGGGTATATAATAACATGACCCAAGATCATAACAATAACATTTTCATAATAATTGTGTTTGTACAATTATTACACTATGACTTGTATTCAAACTGTTTATCAAACCTATGAATTTCACTCAACCTTTGTGTTGACTTTTTAGCATGTTTATCTCAGGTTATTGAGCAATATACGGCACGGAGTGACATGGACTCGAAGATGGCTAAACTTGTTATCATTCACATTGTATGTAACTAGATTTTGGGACCTGCCTTTGTAAAACTCTGATTTGAAATGAATGATAACATATCTTTTGAATAAACGTCTCTTTTGGGTCGTTTTCTATGATTATGATTGTTGTATCCATGAAGTAATACCCCAGATTAGCTTCCACTGCTATATTGTAAAAATGGGGGTGTTACAGTAGGTACCAAGATGGAATTGCTTTTGTCTTCAGAATTCACACAAGACCTCGTGAAGGAAATATCGACGAATAATGGTGGAGAATCTACGGTCTGAAATTTTGAAGTGTTGGAGTCTTGAAACTTCAAGGCTGCTGTTCAACACGAATCATTGCTCATAAACGCAACTTGGAGAATCTACCAAGCAAATCTCAGGGAAGTTTCTCATTCTAATTCTTTTTAAATTCCCGTATTTAATGTTTTACATATACAACGAGGACGTTGTATAATTCAAGTGGGGGGATGGGAATTAGAATGCTTACTTGTCCTAATTTTCACAATAAAAGGCTTAAATTAGTTCCATACAGAAAGGCACTTTTAACATCCATTTGGTATACTGTAAATCCTATATATGAAGCATAGGCTAAGAACAATCTGATAGCCTCAATCCTTGCAAATGGTGCAAAGACTTCTTCATAGTCAATTCCTTCTTCCTGAGTATACCCTTGTGCCACAAGTCTGACCTTGTTTCTAATTACAATTCCTCTTTCATCTCTCTTATTTTTGAGGACCCATTTGGTTCCAATAGGTCTCACCCCTTTTGGACAGTCAACCAAGACCCAAACATTCTGAATCTTAAACTGGAGAAGCTCTTCTTGCATAGCTTCTACCCAACTTTCATCATTGAGAGCATCAACAATCTTCTTGGGTTCTTCTTGAGATAAGAAACATGAAAACAGACAGTACTGTAGGAGACCAGGATCAGTCTTTTGATGAATTGTAGATATGAAACCTTGTTCTTCCATATTCTTAGAGAAGGAAACATTGTCTTTCGCTTATTAACGCTTGGCAGTGTGTGTCTAGTATTGAAACAGGAGTGTCAGAGGACTAATTATCTGAGAGCTTTTTGGAATTGATATAGTTATTATTAATTGTGGATGAGTGGTATGAGTTTGGATGAATTGTATAGTGCATGTATTCCTGTTGTTGCCCAAGTCAGCTTCCACCTCATTTAAACTAGCTGCATTTGTTGTATCCCCAAAGAAATCTTCTATTCTATTTTTAGATGACACCACATTCCCTATTGATAGTGGCTCTAAGTAGCTTGACCCTCCTCTTGAAATGATTCTGGGAAGGCTTGAAGTAATTGGAGGAATAGATTTGCTACCAGTTGGAACAGGTGTACTAACAGTGGGAACTTTAGTTTCCACTGTTGGGCTTGAAGGAGGCTCAGATGACTTATTAGAGAAGACATTTGAACTAGCAGTAGGAACTAGTGAACTAACAGTGGGAACTACAGTTTCCACTGTTGATGATGAAGCAGGCTCCACTTGATCTGCTGATGATTCTTTAGAGGTAGCAGTGGGATTGGTGATCCCACTACTTTCAGAGACACCAGTATTGCTATCTTGTTCTTTTGGAGTATCATATTTTGCTTCATTTTTCCTCATAGAATCATTGAAGGTTTCCATATGAGCATCATGAAACCAATTTGGCAGTGCAATGAATCTTAAAGAGGACACATTTCCCTTCACAGCTTGATTAGCATCTTCTTTTGTACCTGAAATGTTAGTAGAAGATGTTCCTGCAACAACTGGCACACAATTCATTGAATTGGTTAAAGTAGCAATATCAAATAACCAATTAGGACCAACTCCTTTCTCAAGGGGTTTATTTTCTAAGAAATCCGCATGCAGGTTTTCTTCTACTTTCTTGGTTCTCTTGTTAAATACCCTAAATGCTTTACTAGATAAAGAGTATCCAACAAAATAACCTTTATCTCCTTTAGCATCAAACTTGCCTAAGTGGTCCAAGGTAGTAAGGATCATGACATGACACCCAAATGGTCTTAAGAATCCTATAGCAAGAGATCTACCATTAAACAATTCATAAGGTGTCTTATTTTGGGACTTGTTAACTAAAACCCTATTTTGAACATAACAAGCAGTGCTAACTGCTTCAATCCAAAAGGTGATAGGGAGTTTAGCATCATCTAACATAGTCCTTGCAGCTTCAATGAGAGTTCTATTCCTTCTTTCAGCAACACCATTTTGCTGAGGGGTTCTAGCATTACTAAACTCTCTCTTAATACCTTTCTTAGTACATAATTTATCCATCTCTCTATTCTTAAACTCATCCCTATTATCACACCTGATAATTTTCACTTTAAGGTCTTTTAGATTTTCTATCTCGGTAATAAAATTTCTAAGAATGCGACTTGTTTCATCCTTAGATTTTAGAAAGAAGGTCCAAGTAAACCTAGAAAAATCATCAGTCACAACTAAGCAATACCATTTATGATTAAGACTACTGACAGAAGTAGGTCCAAACAAATCCATATGCAAAGTGTGAAGGGGCTTAGAGACAGAGTTCACTAACTTGGTCTTACAAGAAGCCTTATGCTGCTTTCCTTTCAAACAAGCAACACAGGTATGGTCATTCTCAAAACTTTTGGAAGGCAAACCTTTAACCAGATTATTCCTAACCAGCTTATTCATGGTTTTAAAATTCAGATGACCTAACCTTCTATGCCACAACATACTTTCATCTATAATGGCCTTTGCAATCAAACAAGTCAAGTTTTTATGAGGTACAATATTGTTTAGGTCAATGGAATACATATTATGCTGTCTAGGAGTCCTAAGCAACACATGAGTATCATCAATCTTAAAATATTTTCCTAACACAAGGCACTCTGAGTCAGTGAACAAAACACTATTTTTGTTGTCACAAATTTGAGACACACTAAATAGATTATACTTTAGTTCTTTCACAAAGTAAACATTCTCACATTCAAGTTTACCAGTTTTAATTGTTCCTTTACTAGTAATCTTTCTACCCCCATGTCCAAATGACACATATCCTCCATCATAGGGCTCATACTCAAATAGGTAAGATATGTTGCCAGTCATGTGCCTAGAGCAACCACTGTCCCAATATCCTTTATCATCAATGTTGCCCTGCACAAATAAAAAGAGAATTAGTTCTCTTTAGGGACCCAAGCCATTACTGACTTGAGCCTTCCTTGTGTATCAATGTATTGATATTTCTTGAAGGTCACTGATACACCATTAAAATTTGAACCTTGACCAGAATCACTTTGCTTAGGTTTCCAAATCTAACGAGCTGAGGCCTTAACAGCTTTTCCCTTGTTTCCCAAATCAGCAGCAACTGTTGGCTTGGCAGTGGGAACTTTTGAGCCAACAGTGGGAATTTGTGTTCTATCACTGGGAACTTTTGGAACCCAAATTTGATTTTTAACTGCTGTTTTTCTTTTAAAGGGCCTTTTTACATTTGAATGTGATGTTATAACAAAAGATGTCATTTTTGCTTGAGCAACATTCATTTTTGGTTTGTTTACAACAATAGGTTTTGTGCCAGTTTTGAGCAAAACAGCTCTGGGTGTCATACTCTTATGAGTAGATGGGGATTTCACATTGTCTTGAGAATAATTACCCCTTGGCCAGGTTTCTCCCTTAGCCACCCATATACCACAATTAGATGCCATATGATTAAAGTAACCACATTTATAACATGCTTTATTTTGCATCAAAAAGTCTTTTCCTAGCTGTTGGGATTTTAGATTATTCTAATTCCTTTGGTTTCCCCTAACTCTAAGACTTTTTGAAGTGTTTCTATACATCTTAGCATATTTCACAGTTGGTTTCCTAGCATTTTCAGTATTATTGATTTTAATGACATTAGGACAACCAGTTTCTTTCACAAACTTGATCATAGGCCTTGACATAATATTACCAGATGTTTCTCCTTGTTCAAAAACAGAAGAATTATTGCCCTCAATTTCACTACTGTTACCTTTTGATACATCTATACTAGGTGTGGGCCTACTATAGTCAGTAACAATGTCATCAACAAACTCAGGTAAACCTGTCCAAGATAGATCTTTCTTAGGAGGTGAGTAAACTTGTGCAGGAGGAGGTGGAACTGCACTAAACCCAGTAAATCCTAGACCCTCCTTATTTTTATCTGATCTTTGACTCCCTAAGAGATCATCTAAATCTTTTGTAGCATTTCCAAATCCTGCTAATTTATAATCTATGCTCTCTTTTTCTTTCTTTACTTCCTCAAGCTCATTTTTAAGATATTCAATTTTATTATCTCTAACTTCTACATCTCTCTCAAGGACTCTAATTCTTTCACAAAATTTAATTTTATTTTCTTTAAATTTAATTTTATAGGCATACATACATGTCAATGGAATAAAGACTTTTTTGAGAAATTTAAATGTTAGAATTTTAGTACGTATTAAACAAAAAGAAAAAAAATGCAATTCTTCCAAACACATCAAGAAATTGCTATATAACCTTTTTATTAATTAATGAAATTTTATGTGCTTCGGTGTTTTACTATTTTGGTTGTACAACAAAATTTCAGACGACAATGAAAAAATCCATCAAAAAGTCTTCGGGAATATTTGGGATGTGATTAGGAAACTGTTAAAATCTTTGTTTGGAAGTGAAAAATTTGTTTACGTTTGTAATATTTTAAAATATAAAGTCTACGGGTATAAAGTGTTAAGGTGTTTATTTGTTTATTTTTTAAAGTTATAATAAAACAGTAAATTTAGAAATTTACACTTAACTCCATATAATTTATTTAAAATTAAAAATCACTAAATTTTTATTAATTACCTCCACTTTTTTCAAGTTTTTTTCTTCACAAATTTGACACATATTTTTATGTGTTTTTTTTCTCGTCATATTTCTCCACCACAAATTTTTAATTTTGACCAAATCGATTTAATTTTGACTTTTTATTGACCAATCAGATCATACGATTTTGCCTGCGTGGCAAAATCAAGTGTTCTGATTGATCTAATTTTTAAATTCATATGATTTAATTTGATAGAAAACTCCGAAATGATCTAATTCTTTTATTATATAAAAGATTCATTTCTCTTATTTTTCCTGCCAAACTTTAGGAGAAGTCATGTCAAAAAAATTTGACCAACATGTTGACTAATTAATAGTTAGTGAGTAATTAAACGAAGTTGATGATAATGTGGCTTTACATTTGGCGAGTAAATGTCTTTGTTAAAAGTTTTGACTAAATGTTGACCAATTATTTATGAGTTTAAATTAGTGTTCGGTTTGGTTCGGTTTTTGTATAAAACTGAAACCAAACTGAAGAATTTCGGTTTTTGATTTTTAGAGACCATTTGGTTTCGGTTTTGTGTTGGTTTAGTTTTTCGGTTGTCGGTTTACTTTCTGTTTGGTTTTTTGGTTTTTTCGGTTTCTATATGATTTATCGAGCTTTGCTTTTACAAAATCGTTTTGGAATATACTATGAACCAACACCTTTAAAGCTTAGAAGAAAATATCTAAATAAGAAAAACAAAAAAACAACAATGGCAATAAGAAACAAATGACCATATAAAATCTTAAAAAATTTATTTATGTGTTATAAAGAAACACTATAACAACGATAAAAACCTAATAAACACAACATAAATAATAAGAAACAAATAACCATACAAAATCCTTAAAAAAATTATGTGTTATAAAGCAACACTATAACAACGACAAAAACCTAATAAATACAAAAATCTTCTAGAAGATGATTTCTAGCTTTAAGGTATATATATAAATAATATATTATATAAATATAATAAATACTTATATAACACCAAAAACAATTCAAGTGACCATTGAAAGGTTTAAAAGAAAGAAAATCAATAAAATCCGATTAGTATATGATATTCTCGGGTCGTTAATCCCTAACGAGGAATAAAATGGTAAGTCGAGAGTCGGTTTGATAATCAATGCTTGAATGGAACAAGATTTTTGATTGATTTTATAAATATACGAGAAAATTAATGCAATCTACACTAAAAACGATTAAGGCACACAAATTTAAACTAAAAACGCAAAACGGGAAATCCTAAAAACACGTCTAATTTAACAACTAATTTAAATTTTAACCCTAAAAAGGAAATTTTAAAATGTAAACTTCAAAAATGACAAAAGAAAATTTTCTAAAAAAGATTTATATTGTTTTGGCTTTCTAATAAATTTTTATGAATTAAAAACTAAATTAATCTATTTAAAATTCTAGAAAATAGCAAATAAATACCTAAAAATTCAAAAAATAATAATTTTATTCCTCAGAAAAGTTTAAAATATAATAAAAACTAAGAAAACTATTTTTCACTACTTTTTATAATTAAAACTATTTTCTAAAATTAATTTAAAAAGCTAAAAATCAAAATTAAAATCTAAAAATGATAAAAATAATTTTAAAGTTTGTAAACCTAAAAGTATTTATTCTAAAACTAAAAACTATTTTTTTTGAATTTTTTAAAATTAATTATCTATTTTTAAAAGACTTTTTAAAATTTTAATCTACGAAAATAAAAGAAAAGTAGTAATTAAGTTAGAAAATTCTGAAAAATTCCTAGAAAGTCCTAAATGCTATAAGGAACACAGGAAAAATAAGCTCAGCTTACCAGCTTAACAAATAAGCCCTTTATTTTAAAAAAAAAAACTTTTTTTTTATTAAAAAAAAAAAAATTGGTTAAAAATGTGTTATTTAAAGATTTTTAAATTTTGTAAAAAAAAAAAAATTGTAGTATGTTAAATAAAAAAAAAAAAAAAAAAAAAAAATAAAAATAAGCTTAAACAAGCTATGGGGGGCTATTGCTTTATATCAAAAGGGGTCAAAAAGGTGATAAATATATAGTGTGTGCAAGAGTTGACGGATGAGCTATTGTAGCAAAGTTGGTTGAGTGTGTGTGTTTAAAATGTTTGGTTGAGTTTGTTGAGGTCCTAGGTTCGAGCCTTGTGCTCACCTTGGACTTCCAAACTCCCAAGCGTTTTTTATTTTCATTTTTTTTACAACTTTTTTAAGGACCGAAAAATAAGCACTTTTTGAAAAGACACTTTTAAAAAAAACACAATTAAGCACAAAAAGAAGCTGAGAAAGCTGACAGAGGGCTTAAATAACTTAAAGGCTTAAATTTCTAACTGGTATGCTTTTTTTAAGAACAAATAAGCTAGTTAAGAGCAAACAAGTTTTAAACAACTAATAAGCTATACCTAATAAGCATGAATGAACAATTTAAACTAAGAAAATAAGCTAACATAAGCTTAAAAATGACAGATGCACTAAAAGTCTTAAACACTTAAAATTTTCACACTAAAATGCAATAAGCTCAAATAAGCTCTAAACCAAAGGGAAAAAGCTAAAAAGGCATTAAAATAAGCTAATAAACTAAACTAAATCTAGAATAAGCAAAAGAAATAAGCTAATAAGCCTAAATAAGCAAATAGCTTTTTGGCCAAAACTAATAAGCAAAAAGGCCAAAGGGGACTTTTCTAGCTTAAAAATAAGCTATCAAAAGGATCCTTATGACTTAGTGGCTTATACCACTAAGAAGAATGGCCAAAAAGCTACAATAAGCAACAAAGAAAAATCAGTTTGAAATTCAAATAAGCACTTAAAAAGCTTCATGAAAAAGCTATCTAACACTGATTCAACACTTAGACAAATTTTCAAATCTTAACAAACTACCACTTTTGAGCTTAAAAATAAGCACACAAACAGAACCTTATGGAAATGAAACCAACAAACAAATCAGGTTTAAACATCAAAGAACACATAAGAACAATCAAAAAGCAGTTTGAATTACAGGATAAGCCAAAATAAGCAAATCAAAAAGCTGTTTCTTCTATTTTTCACACTTTGCAAAATTTTTGACAGGAATGGCAAAACACAAATCAACAAATGCAAGTCTTATAGACTTTGTTTTAGCACTCAAATAAACACATAAACATCAAAATCTCACAAAAATCACAAGTCTAATCAAATAAGCTTATATAATAAGCTATATGTTCTCATATTCAAACAACTCTTTTTATAACCAATGATTTTGATATTTTTCACTTAAAAACTTAAACAAAATGACTCAAGAACTCAAAACTGGTTTTGACCCTTTTGACCCATAAAAACAGTTAAACTAAACACCCCTTTAAGACTGTTTTTACTAATTTTAACTTAATGACTTGATTTTTAGTTAACAAAACCTTAATACCAGATTATAAATGACTTATAACAAACATAATAAGCAACTTTTAACACTTAAATAAGCAGGAACAACAAGATTAAAGATTATGCAATTTTTAAGCTAATAAGACAGATTTCAATAAAAAACTTGCACACAAGATTTTAAAACTACAACTAAGCATACATAAGCATTAACTAACATAAGCAAACATGAATAAGCAAATAAAAACAGTCAATAAGCACAGATAAGCAGTAAAATAGTAGATAAGCTAAAAATTGAAAAATAAAGACTTACAAGCACCCTTGCTCAAAACAGGGCAAACAATCAAGTCTACAAGCTCTAGCTTGTCAAAAAGACAAGCTAGTGAGGTCTATAAGCTCTTCAATTGTAAGCTTATAATCCAAAAAGCTGTGGTGATTTAAGGAGTGGATTTGTTTTTGGTTTTTTATGAAATTTTCTTAAGTATTAAGTATTTAAATTAAAACAGTTGGCTTATATGTTTAACTAGGAGCTTAAATCAGCTTATGAAAAGCTTTTGAATACTTGAAAACAAGAATGTAAGAAAAACAGATTTAAAGCTAAACTCTTAAATTTTCATTAACTCATAAAAAGATTATAATATTTAAAAGATTACACTAATTTAGACTGAAAAACATTAACTAGGTTAAAAACTACACACCTCATATGGGCTTACAAAGAACCTATAAATACTAGAGCTAAGAAGATTATAGGTTGTGTATTTCTTTGCTGAGTGGGAAGCCATGTGTGTTTGTTGTGTGAGTATAAGCTCAAATATCATCTTAGCCATCAAATTTGAGTAGTCCCCAAGCAATTTGATCATCACCATTGAATCTTTGTCTTCATTTGTAGTCGAATAGGACTCTTGGGGATTGCCAGGGTGGAATTTGGTGTTTAGTGTGGTGGGATAAGGTTTTTATGAAGTTTTGTTGTGGAGTGAAGTGTTTTGGACTCTTGTTGCAGGCAAGGACACACAAAAACGCGTGTGGAGGGGATGATGAATAATACTCACGCCCTTTTTGAATGTTTTTGAAGTTGGAAATATCAGTCCTTTATCTTGTATATCTTAGTTGCATACATCGTCCTTGTGTGGTGATACATCTTTGAGGACTTGGCAAGGTTAGTCCCTGAGGTATGTAAGTGTTATTGCACAGTTAGTCCATGTGGACTAACGAAAGTTAAGGGACAAAGGGTTATGGGCTTAACAGCCGTTAAAGGGTTTTGGGTTTGGTTTTGGGCTTTGTTATGGGCCGGGTAATATTATAAAAGGGTTTTAAGGGATTTTGGGCTTATATGAATGGTTTAAATTATATGAGTGGTATAAATAAGTTTGGAGCTGACTCGGAGTCCCACTAGGTGGTTACGGGTGGGCTTACTTTTGGCAATTAAGTTTTCGGGTTCGGTTTTTGATGCTTTTTCCAAATCCACACCCCCGAGGTTGACTTTAACTTTGACTTTAGTTGACTTTTTGGCTTTGACTTGACTTTTCTTCACGCTCTTTCCGTTCTCGTGCTCGGTTGTGTCGTTTTTGGCTTCGTTTTTGTTCTTTTCTTAGATATCCGTTCCTGCACAACACAATTAGCAAAACAAGCATATATTTGGCATTTATAAAGTTCGTTTTTAGTCATTTAGCTCGTTTTTAAAGGTTAAATAGGTATGTGAAATTAAACACATACCAAAATCCCTCATAACCTAAAAAAAAAAGTATTTTCCGTGTCCACAGCAATGTTATGAAGTAAACACATTAAGAAACTAAGAATCTCGATCCCCCAGTCGGACCTAACTGACGCATCGAAAAGTAGCTAAGTGTTCATCGAGGGGAATTAAAGAAATCAAAAGTTTTGAAAAATCCCTGTTTTTACTATTTTTAAATATATACACTTATTACTACACATATTTTTGGTATTTTTCCTTTTTCTCATTTTTTGTACTTTTCATGCTTTTCTTTTTAAGCAACTAACTAACGTATTTGACTTTCGTTATTTTCATTTGGGATCATAGAACAAGACGCACTTCAATCCTAAAATGCCCCAAAAAGGATAAATTCATCGTCCCTGACTTTTCACTTGTCCAACTAAGCTTAAAACGAAATCACCGTTAAATATAAGTTAAAATGCTAACACTACTCATATTTGTAACTTGTAAACTTTTCACTCCCGACAATTATTATATTTATTAAGTGAATGTGCCATTTCGAATTTCAACCATGGATCAACGTTTTGCAAAATTCTATGTTTCACGTTCCACCCGAGAATAATGAGTTTGAAGGCGAGATCATCCCATGTAGCAACTTTCGTCTCGGCACATCCCAACCTCATCGGCTAAGTGACCGGGCTTTTGACACCTCATGGAGACTAGTATCGAGACTTATGGACCTTCGGTTTCAAAAACTCTTAGGTTTCTCGTTTACACATATCTTATTTAATGTAATCATGACATAGTCTAAGTTCAAAAGCATATTTAAATTTAAGAAAAAAGATTTCTATAGATTTTATTATTTCATCATATTCACACTTAACATTAACATAGTCATGATGCAATCGTACCCCTCGACCTTTTTGAAGGCTGCAACATCGGCTGTGAGCCGGCAAGATGTAGCAAACTTTTATCGGTCTCAGATTATTATTTCTTTATATGGCTTTCGTTAGAAGGCTGCAAATCGTTTTAGACCCTGAAAGAAAACGGCAAGAAAAAATGCAAAAACAAACTTTTATTCAGCCTAACATTTATAAAAATTAGCTTATTCGATCCTTCATTCTCTCATTTTCCTTTTTTCACATTTAACCCCCCATTTTCCCTCATGTTTTTTTTTTCATTTTTTTCTATCTACTTATATTATCTGCGATATATAGAAAAGACTTTCTTTTTTGGAAAATTTAAGTAATAATATTTTGAAACTAAGAGACTAAAATTATTGATATCGACTACATTTTTGAGTTCAAAAATGGTTGATTTAAGTCTAATTTTCAAAGATAGCACATATTATTAATCCGGTTAGAAGCTTATGGGAGAAAAAACCACAAATTACACACATGAGCTTGTAGGATTTCCAAATAATCCTTGTTTAGCATCCAACTTATTATTAACTCTATCACTTTCCGTTCTTCGCGGAGATCCGCGAATGCTTAGTCTAAAAGTTAAGGAACAAGCTAAGAGCTCAACACGCTCGATCGGGTCAAAATTTATTCTTATTCTACCCAGCGGGAAAGTCAAAATTGTGACAAAACACTTATTATATTTTTGAAATTTCTTTTAATTATTTTTTTTGGTATTTTGTGGTGGTAAAAATGGATTAACGCGAAAACAAACGGCTGCAAGGTATAAACATCAAAACGAATGATGCCCCCCCATACTAGATTTAAAATGTCCCTTAATGATTTTATTGATAGGGTTTTTGTATGAAATCCTAAGAGAGGCCGTTATTAAAGGGTTTATGCTTAAAGATAACGTTAAAACGTTTATTATTAGGATATTAGGATGCCCCAAATGAAGCTGATGATGTGAAGCTCTTTGAATCGGAAAATAGGACAAAAACCCGGCACCAGGGATTCAAGAAATCCAAGACAAACCTGGACAAACACAAAAACACAAACTACAAGCAACCTCTAATGAGAAGAAGGGCAGCCTCATCAAAACAAAAAACACTATTCATGTACTACAATACAATGTAATAATTAGGGTAACGCATGAGGAGGCCCTCCCACGAAGCACGTTTTTTAGGTTGCTAAGCTTGGACCCATTCCCCACGAATTCAATTGTCCTTAGGGGAAGTTATGTATATCCCGGGACTAACCACGAGTATGTCCCCTCCAAAGTAGTGTTTCAAACGATGACCATTCACCTTGAAATTCGGTTCGGAGTTTTAGGATAACTCGAAGGTGCCGTATGGGAAAACTTGGACAATGGTAAATGGTCCGGACCAACGGGATTTCAACTTGCCCGATAAAATCTTCAATCTAGAATTAAAGAGGAGGACTTGATCACCAACATTGAAAACGCGGTTTTTGATCTTGGCGTCATGGATCCTCTTTGTCTTCTCTTTGTAAATCAAAGAATTTTTATAGGCTTGATCATGAAGTTCGTTTAATTCATTGAGTTGAACTTTGCGGTGATCACCCGCGGTTAAAAGGTCAAAGTTTGCATGTTTCAAGGCCCAATAAGCTTTGTGCTCGGAGCATGATCGGATAGATAGACATGCCTTTTCGTACAACCTAGGTTGTAAGAGCGACACCGATGTGTTGTTTTGTATGCCGTACCGGAAGGCCCAGAAAAAAGAAAAAAAAAAAAGTTCGTCATCTAATTTGTCCAACCAATGGCAACTATTCCTCGCACTACGGTCCTTCAGAATTCTTTTTAAACCACGGTTCGAAACTTTAACTTGCCCGCTTGTTTGGGGGTGATACGAGGTAGTAAGATGGTGAGTGACACCGTACTTAAACATGACCTTCCAGAATTGGTCGTTGCAAAAGTGCGTACCGCGATCATATCACTAATAATGGCGCGGGGAGTTCCGAACCGAGCAAAGAGAGATTTAAGAAATTTCACAACAACTCGGGCGTCGTTGGTGGGGAGCACTTTCTCTTCAACCTATTTTTCTACAAATAATTCGACACGCAACACAGTATATACTTGTTTCCTTTAGAAGATGGGAACGGCCCCATGAAATCTATGCCCCAAATGTCAAAAATTTCGCAAACTTGAATTGATTTTTGTGGCATTTCATCTCGTTGTGAAATTTTTCCCTGACGTTGACAAGTATCACATCGGGTGACCAAGTCGTGGGCATCATGGTAGATTGTTGGCCAATAAAAACCAGAGTTAAAAACCTTTTTGGCGGTGTAGTTGACACCATAATGTCCCCCGGTGGGTCTATTGTGGCAAGCTAGGAGGATGTCAATAGCTTCTTGGCCCGAAACACACCACCGGATCACTTGATCCGCACAGATTTTAAACAAATAGGGGTCATCCCAAAAGTAGTGTTTAACATCTTTGAAAAACTTGTTTTTCTGCTGGGACGACATCCCTTTAACAATGAAATTACCCGCGTGGTAATTTGCAAAATCCGCAAACCACGGGGTGCTTGAGTCACCACGAAAAGTCACCATATTAAGTGTCTCGAGAGGAAACGTGTCATTTATCTCCTTTGGGTCGAGGACATTTTCATAAGGATTTTCTAATCGGGAAAGATGATCGACTGCTAGGTTCTCAGCTCCTTTTGTGTCAATTACTTTGAATTTGAACTCTTGAAGGAGGAGAACCCATCGGATCAATCTCGCCTTGGAATCTTTTTAGCAAATAGATATTTTAGGGCCGAATGATCCGTATACACTCTGCTTTTGTTCAAGATGAGGTAAGACCGGAATTTTTCAAAGGCATATACAAGCCACGGCTCTAGCATTTCTTTCCTGTGAGGTGTAATGCGATTCCGCCTCGGTTTAGTGTAGTAATATGACTAGCATATGTATGGTAGGCTTTAAATGCTTTATTTTTCATTGCCCCCAAGACAGCAACCTATAACATAATCTCTTTTTCTCTTGCATCGCACATTAGCTTAAAAGGTAGGTCCCAGTCGGGGGCAATCAAGATGGTAGCCCCCTTCGTAAGTTTTTTTCTTTAACGTTTGAGAAACTTGAATACATTCATCGAAGAAGAAAAACGGAGTATCTTTTTCGAGGAGTCGGGTCATCGGCCGGGCTATCTTCGAGAAGTCTTGAATGAATCTTCGATAAAACCTGGCGTGACCAAGAAAACTGCGGATTCCCTTAACGGTGGTGGATAAGGGTAACTTTAGCATCACATCGACTTTGGCTTTATCAACCTCAATCCCGTTCCTTGAAATTTTGTGGCCAAGTACAATTCCTTCCTTAACCATGAAATGACTTTTCTCCTAATTTAGACAAAGATTAGTGTCTTCGCACCTCTTAAGCATCTTGTCCAAATGGGAGAGGCAAGTTTCGAATGAATTCCCAAAAACCGGAAAAAGAAGTTCTTGCCATAAAGACTTCCTCTTTTTTTTACCATATCGTGAAAGATAGCCAACATACACCTTGAACGTGCCCGATGCATTGCATAAGCCAAAAGGCATGCGACGATAGGCGAACGTTCCTAAGGGACACGTGAATGTGGTCTTTTCTTGATCTTTAAGGATCGATGGGAATTTGAAAGTAACCCGAGAAACCATCGAGAAAACAATAGTAGTCCGTATGGAAAATGGTCCTTACTGATGACTATCATTTTTAAACTTTCGGTAGTCAATGCATACATCTGCTCGCGCCACCCCGTTAAAAAAAAATGCCATCTAGTCAGATCAATTCATTTTCCATCATTTTCCAAAACAACGTTAAAGCACCCTTTTTCCAGTACGCAATGGTTACGGGGTTCAACCCAAGGACTATCCGAGATCCAGGAGGTAAAATAATCCGACGTCAAGGAAGAAGTTCTTCAACCTCTCCTTTTTGGAATGACATCGTAGATTTTCCAAGATTGACCCTCCTTGGTGTTGGACCCGCACCGTGAGTGAAGTTCTCCGTCCTCCATTAGAATCTTGTATAGTACAAAAATTCTGGGTTAATTAAACCCTTAATGTCGGAAAGTTGCCAAGCGAGAGCTCGCTTGTGCGACTTCAAAACCATTATGAGAGCGGCTATTCTCCCTCATCCTTCAAGTCTGTTAGCAATAATGACGGGGCCAATAAAAAATAAACTTGTCGTCACCCACCAAAAATTCGTACTCGAGATGAGAGAGTAAGTTCCTTGAGTTCGACCATAATGGTGGTCATCAATCGAAAGATATTTCGTTTTTTAATATGCCTTCACAAATTTTAAGTTCTTTTCAAATTTCGGCAAATAATTTCCTTGATTTGGAAAGGGTGGTGAGGATACCAACTATTAAGAATTGGTGTGGGGGGCTTCAATAAGAGAAATCCCCCTCTGAGTCGTAGTAAGAGTCATTAATTTCTAGTGAAATTAGCTCATCATCGATAGCTAGGAAAGCATCGGCTTCCTCAAGAAGAAGAAAATCACTATCCCCGAAGGGAGTGAGGGTCGGAGAAGAGGTAGAAACGATCGGGTCATAATAAGGAGTGGGATTCCCACTCGCGATCAACGTCGTATAAACCGAGTACATTTTTCTTGAGAATACTCCTCACAAGCCATATCAATAACGTCGATTCAGTTCGTCGTCATATCATTATAATTAGCCGAGTATCTCGAAGTTCGATCAAGATTGAAAGTAATGGCCTTATTGCTAACACGAAGAGTTAATTCGCCTTTGTACAGATCAATCAACGCACGTCCGGTCTTTAAGAAGGATCGGCCGAATTAATATAGTGGAACTCCGGGGATCGCATCAAAGTCTACGACTACTAATCGTCCGAAAAATGGAACACAACCCAACTTTACGGAGACATTCTTCGGTCGATACCGATCGGTGTGGAGATTCGATACGGTCTCAAGTTCAAGTGTCAAGCAAGTCGGAGTTATTTCGGAAGTAGATTAAGCTCTTTTCACGCACAAGGATAATGCATGAGATGTATGCTCGCGTTCCAAGATCGTGGTTCCAAGGCTAAGCACTCATCCATTCCTAGAAATTTACACGGGATGAGAAATTTACCGGGGTCTCCTAGTTTTTCAGGAAACTTGTTGAGGATAACCGCCTAGCAATGCTCATTCAAAGGAGTTTTCTACTAGCCATTTCACTTAATTTTCCTTTGTTTCTGATTAGATCTTTTAATAGAGTCGAGGCAATTTTGGCATAAGAAATCAATGGTGGGGCATGAGCCGCGAAGCAAATTTCGAAACTCAATATCACAAAGATGTTCGTATAAATTTCCTTAATATTGGTCGTTAGCTTTTTCAACTGTGCCTTTCATCATTACGTCTCAAAGGATATGGATTTGACGGTTTCGGGTTAGGCATCGGAGCACTAACGGGAGCAACAACGGGCTCGAAAATTAGTACATTAGTTTCAACATGGACAACCGAAGGTTGGACGTCTTCGGTACTTCCGTTAATTAGTAGGAAAGCACCGTGTCCTTTGTCACCTGTCGGTTTTTAACGTTATTCCACTACTTTAGGAGGAGAAGATGAAGTAGTCAGAATCATGGGTCCTTGATAAGAAACGCCACTTCGGGTAGTGATCCTTTTATTCCAAATCTCCCTCGGGTTAGTAACGGTGTTACTAGGAAGAGTCCCGAACCCGAGGTAGATGCGGTATTGGAATTCATGAACTTGGTAAGCAAATCCGTTATATTAGTCATTTGATTTTGCATGTTTTGATTTTGGTCTTGCATGTTTCTCAAACCGCAAATCACATTAGTTTGACGTAGCATTCAAAACGGGTACCTTTGTCACAACCATGTAGTTTTAGGAGCCCGGAGACTTGGTAAGTTGGAGCTTGGTTTACCGTGAGTTGACTAACTGGGGGTCGATAAATTTTGTCCTTTATTAATCCGAGGTTGGTCAGTTGGTCCTTGTTGAATTATTTTTCCCAATCCCCGGTTTTAGGGTTAAAATGTTTTTGGTTGTATCGGCTTTGATTGTTATCTTGAGTGATTTGAACGAGAAGGAAAATCGGAGGGCTCAAATTGATTTGCTCAATTAGGGGTCGGTACGGGACAATTTCCTTGGTAAATTAGCCGCGTCGGATTGAGAAACCTGTATTCTTGAAAATTGTCAATATAAACATGCCATAATCGGTGGCGTGACGAAGTACGTAGGAATGAGCACCACCGAAAGGTAGACACAACTTTCCTTGACCGCGTTTTGTATATTTAACTAGAGCACAGGAGCTTGGTAAGCGTGAGGGCTTGGGATATTGGTTTTTCTTATCGCGAAGAAAGGCTTTTCACCATATCTTTAATATTTCGGACAACATCGGATAGATTACAGGGGTAGAAGTTGATCGTACCTCACTTTGGCAACAACGGGTATGCTGTCGTGAATAACTGAACTTTGGATTTTGCTCTCGATGATTTCTTAGGCAAGTCCCCGAGGCATCCTTACCAAAAAATTACCACCCGCTCGGCTGAATTTCAACGAATCTTGATCATTAGAGTTTCAAGGCAATATAGGAATGTATCGAGTTGATGTAACAACCCGAAAATCCATGATGTGGGCATTGCCCGAAGAAGATCATTGAACGGTTCCCAGCCATCAAAAAAAGTTTCATCAAATCGTTGTTGAAATCTCGTGTTTATCATTTCGAATATTGTTGTTTTAGAGAGGGAGGAAAAAATTTTTTTAATGAATATCAAAACCAAAGCATCCCCTGAAAGAATCGATCGATGGGGTTCTTTCAGAAGCCAAATCCCCGGAGGCAGGTACCCCTCGAGGGAAAATGTGGAAAAGCATAAGCATAACGCCGTACATCGGTGAGTGGTTTGGTTTTTTAACGGGCGTCGTTCATTAGATGTTTAGATGAATAGATATTCTCCTTTGCATAGAAATATACAACTTTTAAATTAGAGGGTCTTTTTAAAAAATAGTAAAAGTCAGTTACTTTCCAATTCCTAAAACCAAACACCTCTCTATTTTATCATTTCCCTCTTTCATTTCACTGGTTTGTTGTAGCTGGGCCAATGATAGCTGTGGGTTTTTCAGAAAGGTGAGTCTATCTTGTCATTTAGAAAAATAATTTGTTTTTAAAATCGTGTTAGTCTCGTTGTTATCTTAGTTTTGCATCCGTGTTATTGTTAATCTTGTTTTAATTGTTAATTTCTATAAACTAATAACGAGCATTAATAGGACCTATAAACAATACACCGGGTTCATGCCTTTCTAAAAAAACACCGGATTCATAGTTGTGTTGCAATAGTTTTTGTACAGCTTATTGGAGGTAAAAATAACTTTGTATTAGAAGGTAATTAGATGTTTCAACGCTTTTGTGGGTAGCCCTGTTTGAAAAAGATCATGGTTGCGTAGCAGCAACACATAGGATAGATAACTTGATTTCTTTCTTTGTTATTGAGAGCATGCAGAAGTATACATCCCTGGATGGAATAGTCATTTAATGTGTAAGCGATGTATACAAATCATGTCTGCATTCAGTATTTATATAAAGAAATTAGAAGTTTAGGATTCCGAAAGGATAATGTAAAGCGTACATTGTTTGTTATGATAGGTTGTTGAAAGTCTCGCTGAAAACAATATTCCGGGTACGGTTCTTGAGTCCCTTGTCTTCGTCTTGTATCATTAGGATTTTTAGGCCCGTTAGACTTGTTACTCGTGATAGTGCCACGTAAAGTTGACCATGGCTGAAAACTGGGTTTGGCAAATACAGCCCCACATAGTTAAGCGACTGACCTTGACTTTTGTTAATGGTCATTGCATAGCATGGTTTCACCGGGAGTTGTCTCCGTTTGAGGACGAAAGGCCATTTTGATTGGGGCGACGTGAGGATGATCCGGTGTATGACCATGATTGAGATTCTTTAGGTATATATAAATATAGATAATAATATATAAATACTACTACTATATATATTAACCCACCCAAAACAAGTCAAGTGACCCTTGAAAGTTTCAAAGAAAGAATATCAATGATTAACCGGAAGTAGTATAAGAAATTATTCCCCGGGTCCCCGTTAATCCCCAACGAGGAATGCAATGGTAAGTCGAGAGTCGGTTTGAAATTTAGAGATTTGAATGACAAAGATTTTGATTTGATTTCTAAATTTACGAGAAAATTAATGCAATCTATACTAAAAAACTATTAAGGGCACTATTTTTTAAACTAAAAACGCAAAACGGAAATCCTAAAAACGCGCTAAATTATCAACTATTTCAAATTTTGACCCTTAAAAAGAAAATTTTAAATGTAAACCTCAAAAATGACAAAAGAAAATTTTCTAAAAAAGATTTATATTTTTTGGCTTTTTAATAATTTTTTTATGAATTAAAAACTAAATTAATCTATTTAAAATCCTAGAAAATAGCAAATAAATACCTAAAAATTCCAAAAAATGATTTTCTAACTTAGAAAAGTCTAAAAAGTGATAAAAACTCAGAAAACTATTTTTAACTATTTTTTATAATAAAAATCTATTTTATAAAACTAATTTAAGAAGCTAAAAATGGAAATTAAAATTTAAAAATGGTAAAAATGATTTTAAAGCTTGTAAACCTAAAAATATTAATTATAAAACTAAACACTATTTTTTTGTATTTTTCAAAATTAATTTTCTATTTTTTTAGACTTTTTAAAATTTAAATTTTCGAAAAATGATTAAAAATAACAAATGATAATGAAAAATTCTAAAAAAAACAGGAAAAGTCCTAAATGAGGCAAGGAATGCAATAAAATTGAGCTGGTTAACCCAGCTTATCAAATAAGCTCACAAAAAGCTCAAATAAGCCACAAAGTGGCTTTTATCAAAGGGGCTCAAAAAGGGTTTAACTATATTGTGTGTGCAAGCTCTAACGGATGAGCTAATGTAGCACAATGGTATTGAGTGTGGGAGTGTGGGACGATTGGGTGTAAAAGGGGAGGTCCAGGGTTCAAGTCCTTGGGCTGCCCTTTTTTTTGAAAACTATATATATTTTTTTTGAAACACTTATACACCACATGAAAATAAGCACTTTTTATAACTATAGCTTTTTATGAAAGCCAAGGAATAAGCTGAAAAAGCACAATGAGAATGACATAATGCTTATTTTTTAACTTAAGAAACAAATGGCAAAAAGGCTAGGCTTACAAGAGCAAATAAGTAAATGACAAAGCAAGTTAAGCAAACACAGATCTCAAGACAACCTTAAACAACAAATAGGAACACAATTTAGCAAATAAGAACAATTATATAAGCCAGAAATGAGCCTTTAAAACTCAGCAGTACTAACTTTTAAGTTAGTACTGCTAGTTAAACACTTAAGTCTGCTTGGCTAAGAAAAGGCAAATAAGCACAATGAAATAAGAAATAAGCAAAGGCAGATACTCAACCACATCTAATAAGCACTTAAGAACAAAATTCAGCAAGAAATTCAAACAGGAAAACACTAATAAGCTAATAAGCAAAATATGCAAAACCACCTAGCTACACAACCTAAAGGAGACTATTTGAGCTTATTTCTAAGCCACTTAAAGGAAACTTATGACTATAAAACCCACAAACAGCTTAACTATGGACCTTAAGGAACTTATACCAACATTCATAAACAATTTTGAAGTAAAGGATAAGCTAGAAAATGATAATGAAAAGGCTGTTTTTGCAAGTTTCTAAGACTTGGTGAACTTGACAGATTTTGATGAAAACACAAGAACCTTTTGCAGACCTTAAAAGCCTAGTGTCTATCTTGTTTTAACACTCAAACCAACACAAAAAATAACAATTTCTCAGGTCTAAAAGGCTTAATCAAATAAGCTGATTAAGCAATCTGTGAGTTCACAGATTCAAACTACTATTAGATAAACTTTCAAAAGCAAGCTTTAAACCTCAAAACCTCTTAAAAACAGATTGTCATATCTCAAAAATACTTGTCAAAGTTGAGTGAATGACCCAAAGACATTTTAAACCATTTTGATCCATTTTCATTCTTATACCAAACACCCCTTTAAAAAGAGTTTCCAACTATTTTGCTTAATAACTTGATGTTTTTATGAATAAACTCCTTAGACCAGATATCAAATAAGCTAAATAGACAATAATAAGCAGTTCTAAACAACTAATAAGCATTCAAATAAGCTGAAATCAGAATATGCAAAAAGTAAAATTACATTAAAACTAAAATGAGCTAAAATAAAAACTAACTAGTAAAAGGACTCCGTGCCAAATGGCTTACAATGCCTATTTATATCAAAATGTAGAAGGTTCTAGGTCCCTTTTGATGTGTGTTTCTTCAAAGAGGGACCAGGTCAAGGGTATGTTTGTTGTGTGAGTGAGATCCATAGCCAATCCTGGCCATCCATTTTGAGTAGTCCCCAAGCCATATGATCTTGTCCCTTCATTCTTTGTCATTTTCCTTAGACGAATTGGGTGATAGAGGATTGCCAACATGGAATGCCAGCTGGTGTGGGTAGACAAGGGTGTGAGGTGTGTACAGGTGAGGGTCGACAAAGTGGAGAAGAAAGGAGGGATAGTACTGGCTGGTTTTTGGCGGGTTGTGAGAGACGATGAACAGTATTTTAAGTTGTAGGGAGAGGGTTTGATGGTTTGGCAATTTTGGTCCCTCAATGTATATAAGGTGTTTGCAAATTGAGTCCATGTGGTGTATGAAACTTTGAGGACTTGGCAAAGTTAGCCCCTCAAAGTTATACATGCTATTGCATCCATAGTCCTTGTGAGGTTAACAGCCTTAAAACTGTTAAGTGTTAAAAAGGCCTTTGGGCTTTTTTTTAATGGTTTTGGGCCCAAATAGGTGATACAAGGTTTTAGGGATTTATAATGGTAGTGGGCTGACCCGGGCCCACTAGGTGGGTACGGGTGGGCCCACTTTTGGCAGTTTACGTTTTTGGGTTCGGTTTTCTATGCTCTTTTCGAATCCACTTCCCGGGGTTGACTTTGACTTGATTTGCCTTTGACTTTTTGGCTTTGACTTGACTTTTGCTTCACACTCTTTCCGTTCTCGTGCTCTGTTTTGTCGTTTTGGCTTTGATTTTTTGTCCTTTTCTTAGATATCTGTTACCTGCACAATATAAATGCAAAACATACAAATACAATGTATTCTTGGTACGTTTTTAGTCATTTAAGTCCGATTTTAGTGGTCAAAGGTATGTGTAATTAAACACATACCAAAATCCCCCATACTAAGATATTGCGTGTCCTCACGTAATGCTATAAGTATGCACTTAGAAAACAAAGAATCTCAATCCCCCTCGACTAATTACCTTGAAAAGTTGCTAAATGTCATCGAGGGGAATTTAAGAATCAAGAGTTTAGAAAAGCCTCGTTTTTACCATTTTTTAAATGATATACACATATTCCTAATATTTTTTCATTTTTTTCTTTTTCTCATCTTTTTGTACTTCTCTAGCACTTCAATCCTAAAAGGCCCCAAAAAGGATAAATTCATCGTCCCTGACTTTTCACTTGTCCAACTAAGCTTAAAACGAAATCACCGTTAAATATAAGTTAAAATGCTAACACTACTCATATTTGTAACTTGTAAACTTTTCACTCCCGACAATTATTATATTTATTAAGTGAATGTGCCATTTCGAATTTCAACCATGGATCAACGTTTTGCAAAATTCTATGTTTCACGTTCCACCCGAGAATAATGAGTTTGAAGGCGAGATCATCCCATGTAGCAACTTTCGTCTCGGCACATCCCAACCTCATCGGCTAAGTGACTGGGCTTTTGACACCTCATGGAGACTAGTATCGAGACTTATGGACCTTCGGTTTCAAAAACTCTTAGGTTTCTCGTTTACACATATCTTATTTAATGTAATCATGACATAGTCTAAGTTCAAAAGCATATTTAAATTTAAGAAAAAAGATTTTCTATATATTTATTTATTCATACTTATTCACACTTAACATTAACATAATCATGATGCAATCGTACCCCTCGACCTTTTTGAAGGCTGCAACATCGGTTGTGAGCCGGCAAGATGCAGCAAACTTTTATCGGTCTCAGATTATTATTCTTACTATGGGCTTTCTTTAGAAGGCTGCAACATCGGTTGTGAGCCGGCAAGATGCAACAAACTTTTATCAGCCCACAGTTTATATAATTGCCTTATTCATCATTCATTCTTTTCATTTTCTTTTTCATTCCATTTTCTCATTTTTTTTTCATTTTTCACTTTATTTCGCGATATATAGAAAAGACTTCTTTTTGGAAAATTTAAGTATAAATTTGAACTAAGACTAGAATTATTGATATCGACTACATTTTTGAGTTCAAAAATGGTTGATTTAAGTCTAATTTTCAAAGATAGCACGTATTATTAATCCGGTTAGAAGCTTATGGGAGAAAAAACCACAAATTACACACATGAGCTTGTAGGATTTCCAAATAATCCTTGTTTAGCATCCAACTTATTATTAACTCTATCACTTTTCGTTCTTCGCGGAGATCCGCGAATGCTTAGTCTAAAAGTTAAGGAACAAGCTAAGAGCTCAACACGCTCGATCGGGTCAAAATTTATTCTTATTCTACCCAGCGGGAAAGTCAAAATTGTGACAAAACACTTATTATATTTTTGAAATTTTTTTTTTTTTGGGTATTTTGGTGGTAAAAACGGGATTACGCGAAAACAATGGCTGCAGGTATAATCAAATCGAAGATCCCCCCATACTAGATTTAAACATTGTCCTCAATGTTTTATGAAGGGTTTCTATGCAAATCCTAAGCCGTTTATTAAGTATGCTTAAAGATAAACGTTAAACGATTATATTAGGATATTTGGATTCCCAAATGAAGCTGAGGATGTGAAGCTCTTGTGATCGAAGGACAAAACCACGAGCACCAAGGGATTCAAAAATCCAAGACAATCCTAGACAATCACAAAAACACAAGCAAACGAGAATGGAAGAGGCGAGCCTCATCAAAACAAAAAACACTTATTCATTACTACAATACTATTTAATAATTAGGGTACGCATGGGGTGCCTCCCACGAAGCGCTTGTTTAGGGTTGCTAAGCTTGACCCATTCCCCGAATTCAATTGTCCTTGGGGAAGGTTTGGAGATCCGGGACAACCACGGGTATGTCCCCTCCAAAGTAGTGTTTCAAACGATGACCATTCACCTTGAAATTCGGTTTGGAGTTTTGGGATAACTCGACGGTGCCGTATGGGAAAACTTGGACAATGGTGAATGGTCCGGACCAACGGGATTTCAACTTGCTCGATAAAATCTTCAATCTAGAATTAAAGAGGAGGACTTGATCACCAACATTGAAAACGCGGTTTTTGATCTTAGCATCATGGATCCTCTTTGTCTTCTCTTTGTAAATCAAAGAATTTTCATAGGCTTGATCATGAAGTTCGTTTAATTCATTGAGTTGAACTTTGCGGTGATCACCCGCGGTTAAAAGGTTAAAGTTTACATGTTTCAAGGCCCAATAAGCTTTGTGCTCGAGCTCGATCGGTAGATGACATGCCTTTCCGTACACTAGCTTGTAAGGCGTACACCCGATGGGTGTTTTGTATGCCGTACGGAAGGCCCAAAGTGCGTCATCTAATTTGTCCAACCAAGAGGCACGATTTTCGCCTACGGTCCTTTCAGGAATTCTTTTTAAACCACGGTTTGAAACTTCAACTTGCCCGCTTGTTTGGGGGTGATACGCGGTAGCAAGACGGCGAGTGACACCGTACTTAAACATGACCTTCGAGAATTGGTCGTTGCAAAAGTGCGTACCGCGATCAGATCACTAATAATGGCGCGGGGAGTTCCGAACCGAGCAAAGAGAGATTTAAGAAATTTCACAACAACTCGGGCGTCGTTGGTGGGGAGCACTTTCGCTTCAACCCATTTCGACAAATAATCGACCGCCACGAGTATATACTTGTTTCCTTTAGAAGATGGGAACGGCCCCATGAAATCTATGCCCCAAATGTCAAAAATTTCGCAAACTTGAATTGATTTTTGTGGCATTTCATCTCGTTGTGAAATTTTTCCCTGACGTTGACAAGTATCACATTGGGTGACCAAGTCGTGGGCATCATGGTAGATTGTTGGCCAATAAAAACCAGAGTTAAAAACCTTTTTGGCGGTGTAGTTGGCACCATAATGTCCCCCGATGGGTCCATTGTGGCAAGCTAGGAGGATGTCAATAGCTTCTTGGCCTGAAACACACCGTCGGATCACTTGATCCACACAGATTTTGAACAAATAGGGGTCGTCCCAAAAGTAGTGTTTAACTTCTTTGAAAAACTTGTTTTTCTGCTAGGACGACATCCCTTTAACAATGAAATTCCCCGCGTGGTAATTTGCAAAATCCGCAAACCACGGGGTACTTGAGTCACCACGAAAGTGACCATATTAAGTGTCTCGAGAGGAAACGTGTCATTTATCTCCTTTGGGCCGAGGACATTTTCATAAGGATTTTCTAATCGGGAAAGATGATCGGCCGCTAGGTTCTCAGCTCCTTTTGTATCAATTACTTTGAATTTGAACTCTTGAAGGAGGAGAACCCATCGGATCAATCTCGCCTTGGAATCTTTTTAGCAAATAGATATTTTAGGGCCGAATGATCCGTATACACTCTGCTTTTGTTCAAGATGAGGTAAGACCGGAATTTTTCAAAGGCATACACCACGGCTAGCATTTCTTTCTCTGTCGTGGTGTAATGCGATTCCGCCTCGGTTATTGTTTTACTAGCATAGTGTATAGGCTGTAAATGCTTTATTTTTCATTGCCCCAAGACGGCACCTATAACATAATCTCTTGCATCGCACATTAGCTTAAAAGGTAGGTCCCAGTCGGGGGCAATCAAGATTGGAGCTTCGGTAAGTTTTTTCTTTAACGTTTGAGAAACTTGAATACATTCATCGAAGAAGAAAAACGGAGTATCTTTTTCGAGGAGTCGGGTCATCGGCCGGGCTATCTTCGAGAAGTCTTGAATGAATCTTCGATAAAACCTGGCGTGACCAAGAAAACTGCGGATTCCCTTAACGGTGGTGGGATAAGGTAACTTAGCAATCACATCGACTTTGGCTTTATCAACCTCAATCCCGTTCCTTGAAATTTTGTGGCCAAGTACAATTCCTTCCTTAACCATGAAATGACTTTTCTCCTAATTTAGACAAAGATTAGTGTCTTCGCACCTCTTAAGCATCTTGTCCAAATGGGAGAGGCAAGTTTCGAATGAATTCCCAAAAACCGAAAAGTCGTCCATAAAGACTTCCATCATTTTTTTGACCATATCGTGAAAGATAGCCAACATACACCTTTGGAACGTGCCCGATGCATTGCATAAGCCAAAAGGCATGCGACGATAGGCGAACGTTCCATAAGGACACGTGAATGTGGTCTTTTCTTGATCTTTAGGATCGATGGGAATTTGAAAGTAACCCGAGAAACCATCGAGAAAACAATAGTAGTCGTAGTGGAAAATGGTCCTTACGGATGACTTCATTTAACTTTCGGTAGTCAATGCATACTCGCCACCCCGTAACCAATCTAGTCAGGATCAATTCATTTTCATCATTTTCAACAACGGTAAAGCCACCCTTTTTCAGTACGCAATGTACGGGGTTCACCCAAGGACTATCCGAGATCGGGTAAATTAATCCGACGTCAAGAAGTTCTTCAACCTCCTTTTTGATGACATCGTAGATTTTCAGATTGACCCGTCCTTGGTGTTGGACCGCCCGTGTGAAGTCGTCCTCCATTAGAATCTTGTGAGTACAAAATTCTGGGTTAATACCCTTAATGTCGGAAAGTTGCCAAGCGAGAGCTTGCTTGTGCTACTTCAAAACCTTTATGAGAGCGGCTTTCTCCTCATCCTTCAAGTCTTTAGCAATAATGACGGGCAACTTGTCGTCACCCACCAAAAATGCGTATTCGAGATGAGGAGGTAAGTCCTTGAGTTCGACCATAGGTGGTTCATCAATCGAAGATTTTTCGTTTTTAGCTTCACAAATTTTAAGTTCTTTTCAAATTTCTGGCAAATAATTTCCTTGATTTGGAGGGGGTGGTGATGGATCACTATTAAGAATTGCTTCAATAAGAAGAATATCCCCCTCCGAGTCGTAGTAAGAGTCATTAATTTTTGGTGAAATTGGCTCATCATCGATAGTTAGGAAAGCATCGGCTTCTTCAAGAAGGAGAAAATCACTATCCCCGAAGGGAGTGAGGGTCGGAGAAGAAGTAGAAACTATAGGGTCATAATAAGGAGTGGGATTGCCACTCGCGATCACATCGGAGAAACCGAGTACTTCTTGAGAATACTCCTCACAAGCCATATCAATAACGTCGATTCAGTTCGTCGTCATATCATTATAATTAGCCGAGTATCTCGAAGTTCGATCAAGATTGAAAGTAATGGCCTTATTGCTAACACGAAGAGTTAATTCGCCTTTGTACAGATCAATCAACGCACGTCCGGTCTTTAAGAAGGATCTCCAGAGAATTAGTGGAAATCGGGGATCGGCATCAAAGTCTACGACTACGAAGTCGGCCGGAAAATGGAACACACCAACTTTTACGGAGACATCTTCGGCGATACCGATCGGTCGGGAGATCGAACGGTCTGCAAGTTCAAGTGTCATGCAAGTCGGAGTTAGTTTCGGAAGATTAAGCTCTTTCCACATGGATAATGGCATGAGATTTATGCTCGCGCCAAGATCGGCCAAGGCTAAGCACTCATCCATTCCTAGAAATTTACACGGGATGAGAAATTTACCGGGGTCTCCTAGTTTTTCAGGAAACTTGTTGAGGATAACCGCCGAGCAATGCTCATTCAAAGGAGTTCTAGCCATTTCACTTAATTTTCCTTTGTTTCTGATTAAGGCTTTAAGAGTCGAGGCAAATTTTGGCATAAGAATCAAGGCATCCGCGAAGCTAATTTCGAAACTCATATCACGAAAGATTTCGTAGAATTTCTTAATTTGGTCGTTAGCTTTTTCACGGTGCCTTTCATCATTACGTCTCAAAGGATATGGATTTGACGGTTTCGGGTTAGGCATCGGAGCACTAACGGGAGCAACAACGGGCTCGAAAATTAGTACATTAGTTTCAACATGGACAACCGAAGGTTGGACGTCTTCGGTACTTCCGTTATTAGTAGGAAGCACCGTGTCCTTTGTCACCTCGGTTTTACGTTCCACTACTTTAGGAGGAGAATAAGAAGTAGTCAGAATCATGGGTCCTTGATAAGAAACACCACTTCGGGTCGTGATACCTTTCAAATCTTCCCTCGGGTTAGTAACGGTGTTACTAGGAAGAGTTCCCGAACCCGAGGTAGATGCGGTATTGGAATTCATGAACTTGGTAAGCAAATCCGTTATATTAGTCATTTGATTTTGCATGTTTTGATTTTGGTCTTGCATGTTTCTCATAACCGCATCATTAGCTTTGACGTAGCTTTCAAAATCGGTCTTTGTCACACCTTGTGTTTTAGGAGCCGGAGCTTGGTAAGTTGGAGCTTGGTTAACCGGAGGTTGACTAACTGGGGGTCGATAAATTTGTCCTTTATTAACCGAGGGTTGGTCAGTTGGTCCTTGGTTGTAATTATTCCCCCGGTTTTGGTTAAAACGGTTTTGGTTGTATCGGCTTTGATTGTTTCCTTGATTGTTTTGAACGAGAGGAAAATCGGGAGGTCAAATTTGATTTGCAATTAGGGGTCGGTAACCGGCATTTCCTTGGTTGAAATTAGCCGCGGCGGCTTGAGAAACTTATTCTTGAATATTGTCACGATAAACGTTGCCATCGGTGGCGGGACAAGTACGGTAAGAATGAGCTCCACCGTAAGTAACACAACTTTCCTTGACCGCTTTTACGAGAGCAGGAGCTTGGTAAGCGGGAGCTTGGGATTGGTTTTTCTTATCGAGAAGTAAGGCTTTCACCATATCTTTAAGTTCGGCAACATCGGGAGAGATTACAGGGGTAGAAGTGATCGTACTCACTTTGGCAACAACGGGTTTGCTTCGTGAATTACGAACTTTGGATTTGCTCTCGATGATTCTTAGGCATTCCCGAGGCATCTTATCCAAAAAATTACCACCCGCGGCGGAATTCAACGAATCTTGATCATTAGAGTTCAAGGCATTATAGAATGTATCGAGTTGATGTAACTCCGAAAATCCATGATGTGGGCATGCCCGAAGAAGATCATTGAATCGGTCCCATGCCTCGTAAAAAGTTTCATCAAATCGTTGTTGAAATCTCGTGATTTCATTTCGAAGATTTGTTGTTTTAGAGGGAGGGAAAAATTTGTTAATGAATTTCAAAACCAAATCATCCCATGTAAGAATCGATCGAGGGGGTTCTTTCTGATGCCAAATCCGGGCGGCCCCTCGAGGGAAAATGGGAAAAGCATAAGCTTAACCGACGTACTCGGGACGTTCGGGAACTTCATCGTAGAAGTGATCTTGTTGAAATATCGAATGTGAGCATGAGGGTCTTCTTTGTCATGTCCAAAAAATTACTTATTTTGAACAAGATTAAGGAAACCATGCTTGATCTCAAAGTTGTTCGCGGTGATCTCGGGAACAACGATCGCATCCTCGTACCCCTCGGTGGGTGCTTCGAGCAATTGCGCCATAGTACGTTGATCGGCCATCGTAACTACGGGAGGATCAGGATTTTCAATAGGTTCTTCGAGATTAAAAGGTTCAACAACTACCGGTGGGGCTTGTTGTTGAGGACGATTTTGATTACGAGATTGAGAACGAGTGCGCATGCACTTAAAATATAAAAAGAAAATTTTACTCTAACTTTTTTTTGGTTTTTTAAACAATTTTTCACAATCTATTTTAATAACGGACAACGAGATAAGACAACTTAAACCTAATAATCAACAAGCTTCTCGGTAACTCTCTAAAAGAATTAACTTTTAAAGGTGAGCCGTACGTCGCAAGTGACACAAAAGGTAAGTTTTTGATTCTTTGGTTTGAGAACTTATTAATGGATAATACTTCAATTGAAAGTATTATAAGTTGGTGTTCTTTTACCAACTTGGTAAAAAAAATTAATTTCTTTTTATGGACAATTTTTTTTATTTTTTTGATTTTTTCTTGATTTAATAATAATAATAAAAAGAAATGAAAAATATTTTTGTATTTTTATATTTTTTTAATAAACAAAATAACTTCACAAGGGAAGGATCTTCAAAGCACAAATTGTCAAACGGAAAGACAAACGCTTTACACTCCTCCCCGGCAGCGGCGCCAAAAATTGATTTCTAGCTTTAAGGTATATATATAAATAATATATTATATAAATATAATAAATACTTATATAACACCAAAAACAATTCAAGTGACCCTTGAAAGGTTTAATAGAAAGAAAATCAATAAAATCCGAGTTGTATATGATATTCCCGGATCGTTAATCCCCAACGAGGAATGCAATGGTAAGTCGAGAGTCGGTTTGATAATCAATGCTTGAATGGAACAAGATTTTTGATTGATTTTCTAAATCTACGAGAAAATTAATTCAATCTACACTAAAAACGATTAAGGCACACAAATTTAAACTAAAAACGCAAAATGGGAAATCCTAAAAACGCGTCTAATTTAACAACTAATTTAAATTTTAACCCTAAAAAAGATATTTTTAAATTTAAACCTCAAAAATGACAAAAGAAAATTTTCTAAAAAATATTTATATTTTTTGCCTTTTTAATAATTTTTTATGAATTAAAAACTAAATTAATCTATTTAAAATTCTAGAAAATAGCAAATAAATACCTAAAAATTCAAAAAAAAATGATTTTCTTCCTTAGAAAAGTCTAAAATATTATAAAAACTAAGAAAAATATTTTTCACTACTTTTTATAATTAAAAACTATTTTCTAAAAATAATTTAAAAAGCTAAAAATCAAAATTAAAATCTAAAAATGATAAAAATAATTTTAAAGTTTGTAAACCTAAAAGTATTTATTCTAAAACTAAAAACTATTTTTTTGAATTTTTTAAAATTAATTATCTATTTTTAAAAGACTTTTTAAAATTTTAATCTACGAAAATAAAAGAAAAGTAGTAAATTAAGTTAGAAAATTCTGAAAAATTCCTAGAAAGTCCTAAATGATATAAGGAACCCAGGAAAAATAAGCTGAGCTTACCAGCTTAACAAATAAGCCCGTAATAAGCTTAAACAAGCTACGACTTTGCTTATATCAAAAGGGGTCAAAAAGGTGATAAATATATAGTGTGTGCAAGAGTTGACGGATGAGCTATTGTAGCAATGTAGCAAGTTGTGAGGGTGTGTGTTTAAAATGCTTGGTTGAGTTTGTTGAGGTCCGAGGTTCGAGCCTTGTGCTCACATTGGACTTCCAAACTCCCAAGCGTTTTTGATTTTCATTTTTTTTACAATTTTTTTAAGGACTGAAAAATAAGCACTGTTTGAAAAGACACTTTAAAAAAAACACAATTAAGCACAAAAATAAGCTAAGAAAGCTGACAGAGGGCTTAAATAACTTAAAGGCTTAAATTTCTAACTGATATGCTTTTTTTAAGAACAAATAAGCTAGTTAAGAGCAAACAAGTTTTAAACAACTAATAAGCTATACCTAATAAGCATGAATGAACAATTTTAACTAAGAAAATAAGCTAACATAAGCTTAAAAATGACAGATGCACTAAAAGTCTTAAACACTTAAAATTTTCACACTAAAATGCAATAAGCTCAAATAAGCTCTAAACCAAAGGGAAAAAGCTAAAAAGGCATTAAAATAAGCTAATAAACTAAACTAAATCTAGAATAAGCAAAAGAAATAAGCTAATAAGCCTAAATAAGCAAATAGCTTTTTTGCCAAAACTGATAAGCAAAAAGGCCAAAGGGGATTTTTCTAGCTTAAAAATAAGTTATCAAAAGGATCCTTATGAACTAGTAAAATGGTTATCCACGAAGAGAATGCCAAAAGCTACAATAGGCAACAAAGAAAAATCAGTTTGAAATTCAAATAAGCACTTAAAAAGCTTCATGAAAAAAGATATCTAAACACCTGATTCAACCACTTGACAATTTTTAAATCTTAAATAAAACTATACCACTTTGAGCTATAAAAATATGACACAAACAGAACCTGTATGGAAATGAAACAAACAAAACAGATCAGGTTTAACATCAAAGAACACATAAAAGAACAATCAAAAAGCAGTTTGTTGAATTTCAGGATAAGCCAGAAAATAAGCAAATCTAAAAGCTGTTTCTTTTATTTCTTTTTCACACTTTGCATAAATTTTTTGACAGGGAATGGCCAAAACTCATTATCAACAAATGACAGGTCTTATTAGACTTTGTTTTTTAGCACAAATAAACACTTATCTAAACATCAAAACTCAACAAAAATCACAAGTCTAAAAAATAAGCTTATATAATAAGCTATATGTTCTCAAATTTAAACAACTCTTTGTATAACCAATGATTTTGATATTTTTCACTTAAAAAACTTACACAAATGACTTTTATGGACTACTCTAAACTAATCAAATTGACTCCAAAACTCATAAAACTGGTTTTTGCCCCTTTTTGAAACCCATAAAACAGTTAAAATACAACCCAACACACTTTTAAGACTGTTTTTACCAATTTTAACTTGATGACTTGATTTTTAGTTAACAAAACCTTAATACCAGATTATAAATGACTTATAACAAACATAATAAGCAACTTTTAACACAATTGCTATTAGGAACAACAAGATTAAAGATTATTCAATTTTTAAGCTAATAAGACAGATTTCAATAAAAAACTTGCACACAAGATTTTAAAACTACAACTAAGCATACATAAGCATTAACTAACATAAGCAAACATGAATAAGCAAATTAAACATTTGTCAATAGCACAGATAAAAGCAGTAAAATAGTAGAATAAGCTAAAAATTGAAAAAAAATAAAGACTTACAGACCTTGCTCTTAAAAACAGGGCAAAACAATCAAAGTTACAAGTCTAGTTTGTCAAAAAGACAAGCTAGTGAGGTCTATAAGCTCTTCCATTTTAAGCTTATCATCCAAAAAGCTATGGTGATTTAATGAGTGGAATTTTTTTGGTTTTTTTTGTAAAAATTTTCTTAAGTATTAAGTATTTAAATTAAAACAGTTGGCTTATATGTTTAACTAGGAGCTTAAATCAGCTTATGAAAAGCTTTTGAATACTTGAAAACAAGAATGTAAGAAAAACAGATTTAAAGCTAAACTCTTAAATTTTCATTAACTCATAAAAAGATTACAATATTTTAAAAGATTTACACTAATTAGACTGAAAAAATTAACTTGGTTAAAAACACACACTCATAGGGCTTTAACAAAGACCCTAATAAATACTAGAGCTACGAGATTTCTAGGTTAGTGTTTCTTTGTGAGTGGGAAGCAGTGTGGTTTGTTGTGTGAGTATAAGCTCAAATATCATCTTAGCCATCAAATTTGAGTAGTCCCCAAGCAATTTGATCATCACCATTGAATATTTGTCTTCATTTATGGTCGAATAGGACTCTTAGGGATTGCCAGGGTGGAATTTAGTGTTTAGTGTGGTGGGATAAGGTTTTTATGAAGTTTTGTTATGGAGTGGAGTGTTTTGGACTTTTGTTGCAGGCAAGGACACACAAAAACGCATTTGAAGGGGATGATGATAAGTACTCGCGCCCTTTTTGAATGTTTTTAAAGTTGGCAATATTAGTCCTCTATCTTGTATATCTTTGTTTCATACATCGTCCTTATGTGGTGATACATCTTTGAGGACTTGGCAAGGTTTGTCCCTGAGGTATATAAGTGTTATTGCACAGTTAGTCCATGTGGACTAACGAAAGTTAAGGGACAAAGGGTTATGGGCTTAACAGCCGTTAAAGGGTTTTGGGTTTGGTTTTGGGCTTTGTTATGGGCCGGGTAATATTATAAAAGGGTTTTAAGGGATTTTGGGCTTATATGAATGGTTTAAATAAGTGGGCTGACCCGGGCCCACTAGGTGGGTACAGGTGGGCCCACTTTTGGCAATTAGGTTTTCGGGTTCGGTTTTCGATGCTTTTTCCAAATTCACACCCCTGGGGTTGACTTTGACTTTGACTTTGGTTGACTTTTTGGCTTTGACTTGACTTTTCTTCACGCTCTTTCTGTTCTCGTGCTCGGTTTTGTTGTTTTTGGCTTCGTTTTTGTTATTTTCTTAGATATCCGTTCCTGCACAACACAATTAGCAAAACAAGCATATATTTTGCATTTTAAGTCCGTTTTTAGTCATTTAGGCTCGTTTTAAAAGGTAAAAGGTATGTGTAATTAAACACATACCAGAAGATAACTTATTATTTGTCCTAAATGACATGTTCAAGAAGCATATGAAACAAAGAGTAGTTATACGACATGATATAATTAATCTAGCGAAGCATATTTATCGTCTCGTAGCTTCGATCAGAACTTATTTATGTTCTCATGTTTATAAAGGTCGGTCGGTTTATATTGGTTTCTTTTAATGCTAAAACCAAACCGAACCAAAAACTTTGGTTTTTTTAATCCGAAATCCAAACTATCGGTTTTTTAATCGGTTTCGGTTTTTTTTTCGGTTATTTGGTTTTTTTTTTGTTTACGTTCGGTTCTTCAGTCTCCTGCACACCCCAAGTTTAAATCACATTTAATGAGTAATTAGGAGCTAGTGACGTGGAAAGAAAGCATTTTTCTTTGGCAAAATCAAGCAAAAAGGTATAAAATCGTACATAACATTGCGAAGAAGAATATCAAGAAGGAAATAATTCACGGGAGATCGTCTTATTTCCTTTGTTTTCTATTCATGGTGGCTCTCATCATGATTTCTTCAACATGAAGACCTCATATTTATCATCGGATCATAGTGTTCAAGGTTAGTATATCGAAGGAAATTGATACCTCGCGGATGGTCGGGCATCACTGGTTTTAACATGGTTGGTATGTTCGTGTTACACCCGTTATATAAAGATATAAAAGATACAAAACAGTTACGTTGTTAAGAAAAAGAAGTATAGACCGAGAATGAGGACAAGAGAGTTCAAGAAAATGGTTAATAGCTAAAAAGATTCGTCAACGACATGGGTGACACATGAGTGTAAGAAGACCAAAAAAACCCGGGTCTGGGCTAGGTTAACCTTGGTCCGAACTATTTGGGCCAAAATAAATTTTGGTTAAGGCCTAAACATTTAAGCCCGAACTTTTATGAACTATAAGCTTTTGGACCCCGTTTAAGCCCAACCCAACCCGGGCTTCGTACACCATACCTGAGTAAGTCTTATTTGAAAAATGTAAATGACTTTTATAGAGACAAGTAAAATAACACAAGGAATATTAATCGTGTGATCTACATATTTATATAAAGACTTTCTCAAGTTGTTATCAACATCATAGGTCATGTTGTGTGTATTCTGATTAGAAAAAACAAAAATGGATCCTTAATCTTTTACCCAGTAAAGGAAAACGAAAAGTGAGAACTTTCGTATTTAAAAAAAAAGAATGTTTCCTTATTAGGTATGCTTCACTATTAGTTTTTATTTTTTCCCCATTATTTATTTAAATTAAATCTTAAATATTCCTATATTTGGCATCAAAATTACATAAATTCGTTTTTGTGAATTAATGTATAAGAAAAAACCACAAACACAAGTACTTTAAAGTCAATACCTAATAGCTATGTATGAAATTGTAAATCATGAAAAAAAACTCTCTTTATCCACCATCCATTGAATGAATAAATTAAAACCTTTAGTCAGCAACATAAAGGTAGTGAATTTTCGTGTGAATATGTTTCAATTAAATTATTGTTACATAAAACTCTTTCAATAGTCTAAAGGTATGATTCTAATATCTTATTATTTGATCTCATCTTAAGTTAGATGTAAAGCTTTTAGTTATATTTTTAAAGGGGTTTGTATATTTACTATTGATTTTGTTTCAATTTGGGAGAAAATTAACTCAAATTACATTTCGGTAAACCCAAAACCAGATAAATGCACAAAATGAATAACTCTTGCAGTATTCACAGGTTTTAGAAAATCCTAAAAAAGTACAAGCTATAGAGGTAAAAATTTACAATAATTATAATTGAACCTGAAATTAGGTTTTTGTTTGATGTTTGTTGTAGGTGTTGTAAAGCTATAATCTTTTAGGATAATGTGTGTTGTTTATTCTTCTAGGATAAAGATACATGGACAGACCATATTAGTAGCCATAGAACAAACAAGTATGGATTTTGTTTATTGAATCTTAGTTTGGATATTAGGATGATATATAGCCAAATGTTGAATCTTAGTTTGGATATTAGGATAATATATAGCCAAATGAGAATTTGGGTATTAGGATTTAGGATGGTTATATTATAGTATTTATGCATATACTGGTTGATCATCATACATATATGTCTACCTGTGAATGTATTAGTCTATTATATATGTGAAGAAATGTAAAAGTAAGTTTGAGGTTTGAGACTTTGTATTTAACACGGACTTAGAAAAAACTACCGTGCATGATGTTTATAAATTTGAATTCAAGTAGGTGTAGATATGATGACATTGTCTTATAGTTCGACATTCCTTGTTTATCTGTATGAGCCCAAATGTAGAAGTATCAAAATGAACCCAACCGAAAGTGTAATTCATACCCAAAAACAATTAGACTTATAGATGGGTTTCTTTACTAAAAAAAAATTAGACTTATAGGAGCAGATAGAGTCTCTATCTGCAATATTACGAATGTAGGACTGATATCGGTGGTAGGCCTCATTGGTTATAGTTAAGGTGAATCTTGCTATATGAACTACAAAGATAACCTTCGCACAGATGTAATATATGTGCGAATGGTTTTGTCCTTTTTATAAAATAATAGAGCTGGAATTGCCTTATTACTAAGTTCTTAATTGGTGTTTAGGATGCTATATTTTTACAGCTTATTGACAAGTCAAAATATATTTTTAGGGATCATAAGGGTTAGGCTATTAAATTTGAGAACGATTATGAAACAAAAGGTTTTTCAATTGTAAAGATAGTAAGACTGATGTTTTTGGCCATTTTTTATTTGTGGAAAAGGATTGGCTGATAGTGAATCTAAAAGCGCTGAAAGGTGCTCATGTCTTGAATGCTATGATTACATGAGATAATATGAGACTCGATGTTTAACCCTCCTACCGATCAACCAATCATTGACCCACTTCTGCTTCTCCACTATCACTCGCCCAAAAGCACATTCGAAATGATGTGATGAGTGTTCAGTCCTATTGATACATACACTGTTTGTATGACACACATAACAATTAAAAACATGCATCACGGGCTTATTATTGCAGACGACGTAAGGTTCATGTTTCTATGTTCTCTCAACTATGTGAAGCCATGGTGCACATACCGTCAGCATTTAACAGAAGAGAAAAGTTCAGTTACATACCATGGGTATGTTTGGCAAAATAAGTTAGGGCTGTGGCTGAGGCTTGTGTTGAGGCTGGAGCTGGGGCTGGGGCTTATATTATAAGCCGAAATTAAAATTTGTATTTTTTTAAACTTGTTTGGCAAATGGGCTGGGGATGAGGCTTATTATTGCAAAATTACTAAAAAGGACGTAATTAAATAAATTTTTTGTTTATGTTAGATATTTTTGTGGGTATATAAGTAATTTATGATTCAAAAGCCCCGAGCTAAAGTTTTTAGCCTCTATTATGAGGCTTATTTTGTAAGCCGGCTTATTTTAAAAGCTCTTTCATAAGCCCGCAAGACAAACGAGACTTATTTTATAAGCCGACTTATTTTAAAAGCCCAAGCCCCCATAAGCCCCTGTCCAAACACAGCCCATATATGACACATAATGTCACATAGAAAAACAGCAGAGAAAAATTCAGATACATAAAGGGTAAAAAGTTATATCCTGTGAGGCCGTGACTAATTTTTACTAGAAAGCAAGTAAAAATGCTATCCTGACTAAACGGTTGTTGTAACAATTTTTTCATAAAGCTGGATGAACTTTGTAAATATTCGTTAAAAAAAAAGTTGTAGGGGCGGTTTCAACATATTGCTGCTGGGTTAAAGATGGTAAAGACTTATTTAATAGTAGGGAGTTCTGGGCATGCTACTATTATAGTTTCTCATGGACAACTCTCTTTAGGGAAATTTGGTCATTATAGTTAGTGTTGCTCCGATCAACGCAATTGAGTTAAAACTATTTTGTTTTCCATGTACATTGTTCATATGTGTAGTGAAAGTCATTCCGTATTGGTTAAACGAGGAGAATCAGATACTCGGTTTAAACGAGGTGCCATGGAGTAGTACTATATATTGTTTATATGTGTTTCTTTTGCTTGAAAATTTGATAATCATATTTGATTGTGAAATGCTTACTTTTTCTTAGTTTTGACTTTAAGTTCAAACACATAGCAGATTTTGTGTATGTGTTAGGAATCTATATTTTCTAACTTATGTTGGATATGGAATATTTCTACGTGAGATATATAGTAATGACAGTGGATTTAGGCATATTACCCAACCATGTAAATGTCATGTTTTTTCTTTCTGCTTATAGAGAGCGTGTGTATGTGTGTGATTATTGATCTTGATAACGCCCTATGTTGGTGTACTCCTGCTGTCCTGTCTCTCGAACTTTCACATGTGTGTACAACAAATATATTGTTATTGTATTAGGTGTTTTTGTACTAGGTTCTGAATGACATAATAAATTTCACTCTTGAGGTATCAATAACCATGTGTACTATAAGAAAACTAATAATTTAGTAACATAAATGCAAAGCTACCTCCCTCTTACGAGCTTTGATCATGTAACTATCTTATTAATTTATCAAGTTAAATGCGCATCCAAATGTTTTTTTTGTAAGCGCATGTTGCTGAAAATGTTTTATGTTTTGTTATAGTTAGAAGTCGTTGCAGTGAGCTTATTAGTTGCTAGAGAGAAACTTGGTGATGTTTTTTCAGAGATTTGAGCGAGGTAAGATGTACAATCATGAGTTTCATAGTATTTTTTTAAGCTTATGCCTTATTTTCTATCCCGGTTTGTTAAGGTTCATGAGATGATGACGAAGACCGGTAGAAAAGAACCAATAACTTATGGAGATCACTTCAAAACCCATTCCATCAGATGAGATGAATAAAATTTTGTTTTGCAACTACAGATGGAGGGATTCGGGCAAGCGTACGCACCGCAATAGCACGACAGATCAGCGTTTTTTTACATATTAATATGTTAATTTGACAAATGTTTGATATGTAATGGGTCAAATGAATAATAAAATGGCCTAATAGTTAGATCTACTATCATATGCATGGTTGAACGGGTCGATATTGCTTATCAGTAATCACCGTGTTTGGGATAGTCATTATGAGTATACGTTATGTCCACTATAGGAGTGAACATATTCATATCTTTTGTTTCATGGCTATTAGTGGTCTCACCAATTACTTACATTAGATCTGGCTCTATATTGAAAAGCATGTATGGTTAGCTTAGGCTTCAAAAGAGAGGGTAAATCGGCTCGAGGCAGAGTTGGCTCTTTTGAAGAAGAAGCGGGCCGAGTTAATTGAATAATGAGAGTATGAAATGGAGTCTCATGTATAATATGCAATCTACCTAGGAAAAGGTGACTCAACTGTTTTAGTCTTTGAATGGAGTTGAATATATGAACTTATTGGTCAAAATACAACTATATAATGAGGCTTTTGGAGCTGCAAGAATCGCTTTCAATAAGTACATAACAATTTGACTAAATCATTAACTTTCTTTGTTTGGTTTAAGGCTAAATTTGAGGAAACTTAACTTTTGGGGTGCTGCAACTTCCTAGCCTTTTACGCATTGATATGTCACGAAAACCTTAGAGTTACGCGGTACTTAATGTCTGTGGTCTTTAACACAGGGACGTGCCCACACCTTGGCATGGTACCCTTCTAAGGTTGCAGCCATGGCGAGAGGATCTTCTTTTGCGACTTTTCATCTACCCGAGCCTCAGTAGTATTCTGTTGCAGCCATGACGTGCCCGCGCCCTGTCATGTCATTGAGCTAAGTTCTAAGGTCTCGGTTGCTTTTTTTGTATCGCCAAAACACAATAGCTTACACATGGAATTTGTATTATGCGATTATAACATATATAGTTTTTGGGTCAAGGCAACTTGACCTGTTTCAACCCTTACAAAAAGTAGTATGTTCACCCATTACCGAAGTTAGCCATTTTTTTATAGATCTTGGCTACTTGACTTGCAAATGTTCGGTTTCTTGCTAAACTAAAGCGTGTATAGAATGAGATAATTTTGGTAGAATATTTATGTATACCTAATAAAGTCTTTTTTTATCTTAATCGTACTCAGGTCACCTTCGATGATGAGGAGATAATCGACATTACTGGTATACAATAATTTCATCATTGTCTTTCATAACGAATAAAAGGACACATGAGCATTTTGGTCAGATAAGAGGGACACATTTTAAAGTACCTTAGAAAAGAGGTTTGTTTGGTGGATTTTATGGCCTTGCGGGTTATTATATTAATGGTATAGGTGTCTATTTGAGAGCCGCTATATAATGATGTTATGGATTAACTGATTAAGGTCTTATGTACGGATGTACCCCTTCTCTCATGTTTTTGTTTTGTCAATTTTCAGCTTCTAGCCAAATTCTCATTGTTTGATTTATGTTTTCAGTTTTGGCTGTAAATCGCATGTGTAATGTATCTTCTGAATTCATTTGCATTGTGAAAATAAAATTTGTTCGCTTGATTCATTTGTTTGTTGTATGGTTTGATAAACTAACCACATCATGGATCAGTTAAATCTCATACATGAATGCTATTTTTACTGTATAGGAAATGGAAAACAGAGCCTTATTGAAGCTGTTGAGCAAGTAAACGTTAGACTATGTATAAAGATACAATGTGTCGATTTTGTAAGAAAAAACTAAGACAATAAGAGAAGAGTTAAAGATGGGCAGAAAACAAGAGAAAATGAATGAAATATATATATACATATATATATATACATATATATATATACATATATATATACATATATATATATACATATATATATACATATATAATATTTATATAGAGTTAGGATCAAATGAGAAGTTTACTTAAAATAAGAAGGATAAGAAGTAACTATAACCGCATATCCGAGATGCATCGACTTAAATTAGATGCATCTCTATAATCTGAGATGCATTATAATGCATCATAATGTGTTTTCTAGCTTTTAATTAGATGCATATACGTATTATAGACCCGTGGATTCACGGGAAGTGTAGAAGAAATAATCCATTAAGTAGTTACGTGCACGAATAATGTAACAAACAACAACAATCACAAATAAGTTTCATTATTTTATAAAAGAAATGATAAGTTTAATCTGTTATGAAACGATAAACAACTTGGTTTTAACTATTAAAAACATGAACGTCCATGCTTACTCGTATCCAACTGTTGAGTAGTCTTGAAAAGGCAAAGTATGTGGGGAATGGAGTAGGCCATGTTAATTCCGTGAACACCTAAAAGTTAAAAAAACTCAAATTAAAATGAAATTGAAGATAACATTATACGTTAATTTTAAAACTTGTATATAGTTTTACCTACCTGTTGAAAAGTGATCAAAGACCGTGAAGTACTTCTTTGTATACAACGTTTGTAGTACTTTTACATATATTACCATCTTGATCACAAATCATCAATAGCTACTTTAAAGGCAAACCTCTTACCAATCAACGCCAATATTTCAGTTGGAAAACTTTCATCCGCAGCAGCCTACACAGTGTATTATTACGTTTACATTGAATTATACATATTTCAAAACAAAACATTACCTTTCTGTATCAACGTACCTTTCCGTACTTATCACATAGTTGATAAGCAGATCTACCTACCAACGACTGAACCTCATCGTTAAACAGGGTCAATGAGATGGTGCCACTATCATCCTGTACTCGAACTTGAAGACGAAATCTACAAACGAAAGTATCGTTATCAGTTTAATTAACATGCCCAGATGTTACGAACTACAGTTATTGCAAACTTAATAACTTACATTGTTTTGATGCTTGTAGTTACAACATTGCACTTTGTGCATCTCCACTCATCAGGTCCAATTTTGGACTTGTTTTCCATATCAGTTTCCAGATCCACAATCTCAATTTCTTTAATTACCTTTTTACGACAGGTCCGACATCCAATATACCACCATCCTTCTTCCTCATGTATGGCAATGATAGTGCCAACAATAATCGAAGCCATGCCCTGTGAATCAAGTACTTAAAAATTGTTAGTAGAAACAAACATAGGAGTTGTTTTAATGTATGGGATATGATATGTACCTGCTCAACATCTAAAAGCTCTGCAATAGTTCGGAATGGAAATTTTTTCACAAAGTCATCTTTGGTCGAGTGTTTAGAAGCAGTTGAGATCCGCGAGATAGTATTTTCTGAATTTTCATTTCCTTCTTTACTAACCAAACTACAAAGTACGAAAATAGCCCGATAAAGGAAACCATACATTAAAAAAGTGCTCCTCATAAAGTGCAAGTTATTATTGTGTACCTTTTTCTAAACTCTTCAATATCGTTCAAATCATCATTGATCACACTTTCCTTCCCATTATGAAAGAAGAGCTTGGATCCATTGTAACCATTCTGAACGCACATTTTGCCTATATAGCAGTTATGAAATATATGAATCTACTTCAACAAAAAATGAATTTAATAAAACAGTTTTATTGAAATATGCAAAAAAGGTTATACCATCCCAAAACTTCATCATGGCCAGTTGAAGCACAAGAATGATTTTGCCATGATCATTACACGCATTTAGAAAATCACAAAACTGTTCAGCAAACACTCCCCACAACGTGCATCTAAGTTCATTACCCCTACAAATAATAACCAAGATATGAAATTGGTTCATCGAGTGTTACTTATAGGTATATGACATGAATAATATTAAAAGATAAAATGAAAAACGTACTCAACATCAATGAGTGCAAGTGGCTTCTTCTTCCCAGCTTTCCCATTCTTATCGTAATTATCAAGATCATCATAAGCAACCACCTGTCCAATCACATATGCACACCAAATACTGGAATCATGTTATTTCAATCAAACACAAAAACACAATCTGAAATCATAATAAACATTCATACCAAATTGCCCATCTTCCTCAACGCGTAGACCAGTTATTGTATTGAAAGGTCTAAAATCAAAACCATGAACTGATCCTTTAAAATCAGTACATTTTTTCAACAACGGTGTTTGAAAGGAAGCTCAGGCGCATCCGATTATTGACAATCCGAAACTTTGGTTGTATTTCACCTAGACTGTAACATTGTAATGTTACAGCAGAACCTTCTTCAAGTTGATGCTTAAATTTGTTAACTAACTTCATTCTCACAGAAGCTTGCAGTTTGTTATTCTGCATATATAAAGAGTGTCATGATCAGTGATAAATAATAAAAGAAACCGTATTAGATATACTAAAATGAAAAAAAAACATATTTCTCACTTGTTCATCCATCAGTATCATTTCCATGTTTTTGATTTGTGGTTGGTTATAAAAAGCCTGCATCCAAGTACGGACAATACGTACACGCAAGGTGATGTTGTCTTTGATAGCAGACAAATCACTGATAAACCCGACAATGAATGTGGCCATTTTATGATTTGAAAATGGAGAATGTGTTTTTGAAAGTTGATGTGGTATTCCAGAGATTGATTCCCCATTATATAGTTACAAAATCCCTAAAAAAACATTAAATTATAATTAGAATGATTTTGAATTGATTCAGCTACCATGTTTAACACAATTATAGTTGACAAACACATTTAAATCAAGATATTATTTTTAGAAATAACAAAAGAAACAAACAGTAATTACATGGGTGTCATATCCCCATTTAAATCAGGCACAATATTTACAGAGTTATACAATTATTATCCCCAATTTCGTATAGGGTTACAATATTTACAAATTTATACAACTATCCCCAATTTCATTTAGGGTTTTGATAGTTAATTCAACTTGATTTTTATTGATTTAATTAAAACTATGATACTGTAAACTATGATACCAAATCGGCAAAAACAATAAAAAAAGTTTTGGTATTTTTTATTGATTTAATTTAAACTAATGTCAAATTAACTAAGCATCATAGAATCCAAATCGAAAAAATAAATAAATCAAGGAACAAAAAAAACTTACCAAAGTTAAATCGGTGACAACATATGAATGAGTGGCTTTGACCCAAGAATTTTGTTGATTTTGTTTGAATGAAGGTGTAGAAATTTATTTCTGGAAATGGTTTTAAAGTTTTGTTTGATTGATAGGATAAGAGAGTTGATTGTGGCTTATTTTTAGGGGATGTTTTTTATGGGGCGATATTAAACACAAATTAATAGCAGTTTTGAATAGTATGTATTGGGTGTTGTACTTGACAAAAATATGTATAGCCTATCAGTTCAAACACGTCAGCGAATTTAATTGGTGTGCTTTAAAGGGTTGTTCTAAACTGTGTTTTATTAGAGTTTATAGAAGATAGATGCATGTTTTGATTGATGGTGCAATATGGTGTTGTACATTTGTGGTTAATTAAGGTAGTCCACATAAGAAAATTTAATGGGATAATTAATTCTTATGCTTTAAAGGGTTGTAAAAAAAGCTTATTTTATTTTATTACATAGTATATAGATATAGATAGATATAGATAAATAGATACAGATATAGATGATTCGAAACAAAATTATATTTATTATTTAAAAACAAACACATCAAAGTAGATGGGTGTCAATCAAAGATCAATTTGAATTGAATTATTAGGTTTACACCATAAACATAAAAATAATCATAAATAATATAAATCAAATGGATTTCATACAACTGAAGCTTACATAGATTATTTGCTCGAATCAAGGCTATGCGAATCACTATAGATTGACCTATGAAGTCTGCAAAAAAAAGTAAGAATAAAATTAGTTCAACCTATATCCAAATCACAACAACATGTAATATACATGTACGATTGAATATGTTGCTTATATATATTTTTTTGAATCAGTGATAGAGAGAGATGGGCTAATAGGTGTTAAAGAAAGATTGGTTATTAATATGGAATTGTAACTGATTGTAGAAGAGTGTAGAAGAAGAATGAATCAATTAATGATAGGTTTTGAATGCGTTTTGAATATTATAATGTTAATTGAAACCGATTATTAATATGAAATTGTAACTGATTGTAGAAGAGTGTAGAAGAAGAATCAATTAATGGTAGGTTTTGAATGCGTTTTGAATATTATAATGTTAATTGAAACTGATGAATATTTTTAATGCATGTTTTTAATGATGGTGCAATATGATGTTGTACATTTGTGGTTAATTAAGGTAGTCAACATAAGAAAATTTAATGGGATAATTAATTTTTATGCTTTAAAGGGTTGTAAAAAACTGTGTTTTATTAGAGTTTATTATAGAAGTCTTGCTTCCTATAAGGTCATTTAAGTAATTATATTTATTAAAACATTCCTTATATAACTTCTCTCAAAATCATCCCACTTTTGGAGAGAAAGTTTTAGAAAGAAAATTAGCTAAATTTACTCTCTTTTTCTTTTCTCTTCGAAAAAAACTTTGGAACACGAATTTATTTTATTTTCTTCCCACTTCTTTCCTCTTCTTTCAAAAATAAAACTACAGCGTAAGCAGGGACGGATGTAGAGTATGAAAATGGGGGGCAAGTGCCCCCATGCTCGTCGAAAAATTTGAGAATTTAGTGCAATTTTTTAAAATTTTTGACCTTTTTCCGACAGTGCCCCCCGCTCAAATCTCAAATTGCCTTTCACTCACATACTAAAACATAACATTTAACACTTTAAAACCTTATAAATCTTTCATCTCTAAGTAATAATACTCGATTAATCATTTCGATCACAGTTTTTCTTTCACGTTTTGTTATTATTGTCAAAAAAAAATTTGCCCCCCCCACATGCCATTTTTCTGGTTTCGTCACTGAACGTAAGGGTGAGACTTTAAAACTATGAAGACTAAAACCCAAAGCCTATAGTAAAAGTGACTAAAACCCAAAGCCTATAGTAAAAGTGACTAAACCAGCCAATCTGGAAATCTTCAGGGACTAATGGTGTAATTTAGTCAAGATTAAATAAAACCCTACCAAAATTCTCTCATTCACAATAGCCTTCTTAACACTCGTCTTCCAAACCAGATAGATCCAATAGGGGTGAAATTTATAGGGGTGAATAGCTTTTCAATTTCTTACACGCCATGGAAACGTTTAAGAAATTCGATTCGTAAGTTTTGTAAGTTTTGTTTGTTTCAATGTGATTTGTTAACTTAATAATAATTTGTAATTTTGTTATCTAGTAACGGAAATCCTATAGAAGAAGAAGACATGTTTATGCTATTTTCACCAAGTGGTGTTTTATACTATGGGGATATCGCTACGGGGAGAATTAAGTGGTTACATGACACCAAGAAAACTTCGTATCAAGCTATGCAGTGGGTAGACGACGAGCCGCATGCAGATGTTGGAGAAGATGGTAACACCCTGCACCTCTACTCTCCCGATTCGGAATCATCAAAGGTATACTTTTTTCACTTTGCTTTGAGGTCACATTTAATGACAAAGCTACTTGAAGAACCAATCTTATTAATAAGTTCATAAAGTAAGAAAAGTTTTAATACTAGTGTACACTAGTTTCACACCCGTGTAATAAGATAACTTCTTGTTATGTAGTATAATAAAACTAATATGTAACCTAATAATTGGTAAATACATAACTTCTTGTTTGTGTATCAACCTTTTAAACAAAGGCTAGTTAACTAATAACCAGCTAACAAATTTGACTTTTGAGTCGATGCGTGGTGTCTTTTAAAAAAAGTTTGCATTAGAGTCGAGATTGTTATAATCTTAACGTTTAGCAAGTTATGATAACTATGTGTCAAAATAAACCAATTTTTAGGCAATTCTCTAGCAATATTGATGTCATTTAATCAATTTGTGTGGATGGTAAAAAACGAAGTATTAGCCGTTGAATACTTCATGCTCTGCAAGAGAATCACAAGTTCACCGACAAAAACAAAAGAAATAAATTGAATCCCAACATGGTTCTTGAATCTTAACTTTTCACAATTCCCTTTGTTGCCCATCACGTAGTGATAAGCTGCACTGGAGCATACATTTCTCTAATATATTTGAAGGGAACTACTGTTACTATGAAGTCTTTTCTCGATCTCATATAAAGCAAGATTTTGTGTGCATCATTCGAAAGTTGCAGCCTGCGTAATTAGAAAAAAATTAGTATATTACCTTTTAATAATTTCCATAGTTTCATTAGATCATATATTTAACTTGCAGCATTATAAGAAACAATGGTCAACTCTAGTTGCATATATTTTTATCTCTAAAGTGTCAAATAACTTGAAATACCAAAACATTGTTGCATAGTAATCACAGTCACGTTTGAACTTAACATAACGGGTTGACATATGCATTTGATTCATACTTTGCATATTTCAAGACTTGAATTTAGAAAGAACATGTAAGTAGTACAACTCTTGTCTTCAAATGTATAAATTTGCTCTTGGGCTTTGTTTAAAGTTATGTAGCAACTATATATTGCTCATAAGCCATTTCTTTTGTTGTATTCAATTTTATTTATAATAAACATCTTAGGTCCATTTAAGACACATGCTCACACTTATGATCATGATCAGTATGTAGTTCCATGACTTACAAACAGAGAAACAACATTGAAAGTGTCGATACAATAACACAAAACTTCAAATTATAGTGGTAATTACATTCTTTCTTGTTCTTATTACGTATGGTATATCATACAAGTAACTTACACAGCAGGACACCACATTTGCACACTAATTCATAATATGGGTTTTGTAAGTTTACATGGATTAAAAATATATAAATAGGGAGGTTTTTTTTGGTAACCCGGGTGTCCGACTTGACATTGCAAGTGGACTATTCCAGGGCCGACTATCCTTATGGATAGCCTAGAGTGTGAACCTCCGTGGCCAATGGGGGATTAATTTTCTCCCCAGGGATCGAACCCAAGTCCTCTAGGCACTTCTCGTCCTAAAGGCTAAGCCCTTACGGTCACCCCCCATTGGTTATAAAGAGAGACTTTAATTATGATATTAAAGTATTCCAAGTATATCAAGTATGATGATGAAATGAAATACTGTTTATAAATCCAAACTCAAAATTGTAAAGGAACATCCACTAGAATAGAATAATAAGAACTAAAACTTGCAAAACTGCATTAATCATCCTGATCTAGCTTTTTAAGTGCATAATTTTTATTGTGTAAGAAAACAACCTTTGAGAATATACAAAAGTATTTACCTTCACTTACAGAGTCGAGACCCTTCTCATGACAACAATTTCTAGTTTACCACTATGTTTGTAAAACAACACTTCTTAATTTACCACTATTTTTGTAAAACAACACTTCCTAACCATTTGAGATTATAATATCGCAAAATATACTCGATTAATCAACAACAAAACATGTCGCATAGTTGTGGTCTGCTACAAGAAAAGGCGGCATCAATATGGCTTCATGTCAAAACTTAATGTATAATTATCCAAATCCATAAGCTAATCAATTCTCTCCAATTTTACATTATGAGTAAAAGGTTGTGTTATAAATAGAGCTTATGTGTTTATTTATACAACCTTGTATTAATTATAATTGAATGGCATATGCATTCAGTATTGTTTCGCATTATGTTTAAAACTCATGTAACCATTCTATTTCTTTCAGCTTATATCATTCGATTCCGAGGCAGATTTACAACATGAGCTGAGAGAGACATTCAAAAAAGATTTTAAGGCTTCCTACAAGGAATATGACTTGTATCTTACACAGGATCGGGGGGAGAAGAGATCAGAAGGTGGTGATAATGTTTTTAAGATCGTGATGATGGATTGTAGATGCGGGATTGATGATAGTTGGCATGTGCGTTATCTAAACGCGAAGATATTGTCTCCATGTGCATGTGCGGGTGAAGGCTATTTGGAGTTGGTAAAAGTGTTTCATGCTCGTACGGATCAGAAGTTTATAGAACTATGTGATGAGTTTAGTGTGCGTACATTGCCGGGAGAGGGAATTCTTGCCCGTACCATAAATGATAAGTATAAAATCCGTATTCATGAACGTATAGAGATTGCAGCTGAGGACCAAATATGTTATTTCAACGGGACCATTGGAACCCTTAAAGTCTTTGTTAAAAGAATACCAATTGGAAGAGGAGATTTGAAGAAAAAAATTGATGATGCATACACAGATTTTGATCGACTTGAAGTTGAAGCAGTGGTTAAGCTTTTGCTTGTTGAAAGCGACAAAAACTTTGTATATTTTGCCTATGAAAAGTTCGATTATAGTTTGGCTACTTTTATCAAAACTAAGTCTGATATACCAGAAGATTCCCGAATTAGCATATTAAGGTAATACGAAAGCTATCTATTTTTTTGTTTTGTTTTATATATCATCTTTATAATATCGTGTATTTTCTTGTTAAAGGGGTATCACTACAGCTTTACAAGAGCTCCATTCTCATTGCATATTTCATGGCAATTTATGCCCTGAGCATATTCTACTCAAATGTGGACATGGTGTGTACGCTGGTGGTGTTGACGTTATCATCAAATTTTGCGGAGTCGGTTTAAGCGAGTGTTTGTCGAAATTATTATGTGAGATTAATTGAAATTTACTTACTTGCGTGATAATTATTATTTTAGTTAACAATTTTATTGATTTCTTGCAACAGTTGAGGATAAGAAAAAGCATAATGCAGAAAAGCACGCTCTCGGGAGAACTGTTTTGAACTTATGGACAGATGGACAATATTGTTTCAAGCAGGGGGATTATACTTATGATTTTTCTCCTCCCCAATTCCTTGGATATGATTTAGATACACTCGATTCGGTCCCTCAAGATCTGATAAGAAAGCTTGTGTGTCCCTCCAGGTATTACCTTAAAATGTAATGTTTATTTTTGGAATTATTTGTTAGAAAAATGATAAAGGGACCTAATAAGTAGAAGATACTAGGAAAGATAAGATTTACAAAAAAGAAAGTAGAAAGGAGAAAGATCTATATAGAAAGAACTAAAGGAGGGAGAAAAAAAGAAAGTAAACTTGTTAATCGTGGTTAAATTGGGAATAATATAAAATATCGCTTTTAGGTCCAAAATGTTAGGCAATATATCAATTCTCAATCTGTTAATGTTGTGCAGCACAAAAGTGGAGGAGGTGATCAATCATGTCATATTTTGGAATAAGGAAGACACTGTGCATTTTCTTGAGTGCTTAAGCCATCGGATTTCTTCGGGAGGTTTTGATGATATAGAATCCGTGAGCCATATGGTCTTTACGGACAACTGGATTCTGGCAGACTCTTCCGACTTTAAAGTTTGGTTTTTAGGTATGATACATGCAGATCAAGTACACAGGATTCATCGTTTTCGCAAACCAGCAACAGAGTGTTGGAATGACTTTCAAGATGAATTTATTGAATCAGAATACGATACCACAAAACTGCGAGGCCTTATAAAGATCTGTAGAAATACCGCAATCCATCCTCGCCTATTTTATCCGGCAAGGGACAAAGTTGAATTACTTGGCTTTATCTCTAAAAACTACCCTGATCTTGTTATGGTACTATACAACCACTTGTCAACCACTCACAGTCTCAAGTTGGCTGAATTGTTCAAATGATTTATGCCGTAGGAATTTATCATATTTAGTTGTATTTGACGTTTGGCAGATTTAATGTATTCTGTAAGTTTTGATGTTATGTTGTAGTATAGAAGTTGTTTTTTTGTAAAAGTTCCCTGAGCACAGATCGACCAGAAAGTGAAATGATACGGTATTTTGTAAAAATTCTTCCTTGAGCATAGATCTTAAAATCTATGTTCAGGTAAGATTTATGCTCAGGAAGAAGTTTTTGAAATCAACTTTCTGTATGCTCAGACCAGAATTTGACGTTTGGCAGATTTTTGTCGTTTTGTTTATGTTTTATAAAATCAACCGCAAATCGTTTGAAGTCGTGCTATCTAGGGGTGTCATCCAGTATGGCATTGTTACCATTGCCTCTGCGCAAATAATCTTCACATTAAGAATAAGAAATTCATAGTCATTAAATAATTGTAAGATATTTCTTTGTAACATCTTTTTATCAATGGGATCCTATCCATTATGACCAGCACACTTTTTATCAATGGAAGTGCCTAGACTTGATAAAATAAGTAAATAACAAATGCCCGAGTACTTGTAGGTCACCATTTTTATCCACCTAGTGTATATGCATATAAAAACGTAACAAGTGTATATAAAACAGGATGCATACCCAAAAACACGAAACTTAGTTTGATTGATTGATTCTATTCACATCAGAATCTATCTTCTGGTACGAGTTATAGAAGCATCAACTACATAGATTTGCAATTTTCTACAAATTAAGAAACACAAAAGGATTACAAACCATTAGTTTCCAAGGATTCAACCAAGGTACAGGCTTCAAACCAATTCAACATGACACACATTGGAGCCACAATCAATCCTTAATAGCTTCTCACGCGTCTCAGGATTAATGTCATGAGCTTTTAGCGTGAATCTCTCTAGACAACTTGAGTGTTTTAGCAAATGCTCAATTACGGTGAACTCTTCCTGTGTCACAGCTTCCCTGTTCAGTAGTATAATTTCCTTCACGTTTGACTGTAGACAAGCCGGTGGGTCGATGTTCTTGATATCGTATCCTTTTGAGAGCTACTAATAACAAACAAACAAATACAATCAGTTGATATGAGCCTATTAAGAGAATCATAAACAACCACAGGTCAAACAAAAAAACTTTTAACTTCTGAATTCAATGTCGAATAACTAAACTGAAGTTCATAATTACGTCGGAAAAGGTAATATGCTCGAGATTAGGCATCTTGTCTAAGGAAGCCAGCAATGGATACGAGCCCCAACTATAGTCGATACCAATCACAAGTCTAATCAAGTTAGGGAAAACGGGTGTGTCTAAAACATGAGAGGGGTGTAGAGCCTGCAGAAACCAAACACTAGACATTATCACCCCAAAGCCAAATTATACAAAAAGCTTACATTAACAGGTCCTTTGATCCTTTAGTATTGTGTTGAAACTCAAAGGGTAAAGTAAAAATACCTCTATAGTTGAACGAGTCAAAGTCAATATTTTGGCAGATGAGAGGCGTGAAACGAGTTTATCAATGGGATCGGATTCACTGCTAATGTGTGTGCTTCAACAAGAGACAACCGCTCATCTAAATAGTAGTGTATGTTCTTATCATCCCCAAGTAAAGGTATTCCAGTTTAGGAGCATCAATCGCAAAGATAAAAACAGCAACCTGAAGATAAAAACTATCCTTAATATCTTCAAAGACGACGAGGAGACCTTATACTGATTAAAATAGGTATATCGACCGATCTTCTTTCTCTCGACAACCAATTCTTCTAGAATTGGGAAACCCAAAATCAGATTTGCCAATGCTTCACGGTCCCAATAACCAGCAGATCATAACCATTTTCTTCAAACTAGAAAATACTATATCAGCTTTAGGAGGAACATCTAGCATGAACCCGCTATTTTATATAAAACTCAACAAGCATATCCCAAGTCTTACACAAATCACAACAAAACGTAGCAGACAATACATGATATATATCAGGTGGAAACCTATTCTCAAGCTGCAAAAGTTTAAGCTGAACAACACCACAAAGCGTGCAATAAAAACGATTAAAATAGCAGCCTTTAAGAAAAAAGTCAATATAGAATTTACGAATGGGTATACCGTCGCGAAGAGCTAGTGTTTGATCAACAAAATCATGAAATGTATTAAAATTTTCATTTGAAGAACAAATAAAATGTAGATTTGGAAGAAAAGCAAAGAGGTTTTTCCATCTTATCGACAAAATGCTGGTTCGATTAGCATCACATTCAGGAAGTAGATGGAAGAGTTGTGTCAACCTCCGTTGGTGGGACCTCTTCCTCAAAATCAAGGTCCACCTCCGCCTCATGTGGGTCCTATTCCTCAAAATCAAGGTCCACCTCCGTTGGTGGGATCTAATGGGCCAGCTCCTAATCGCCGATCGATGGAAGAGTTGTGTCAACCGTCTATAAATGGACGGGGCGGACCTATTGCCCCGATTCCAATTCAGGCTGCGGATTTTGGACTTCATCATCACATGATTCAACAAGTCCAAAATTCTTGCCAATTTCACGGATTACCGGGCGATGATGTGAATAGACATATTGACAATTTTTTGGAAATCACCCAACACATGAAGCAAAATGGGGTCTCCGATGACGCCCTACGTTTAACTCTTTTTCCGTATTCCTTGACACATCAAGCTACCACTTGGTATGATCGCCTTCCAAGGAATTCCATCCGCTCTTTTCACGATATAATGAGAAAAATTCTCTCGAAATATTTTCCTCCTTCAATGGTGACTAAATTGAGGAACGAGATCATCAAATTTATACAAGAACCGCACGAATCACTATTTGAGGCATTAGAGCGATACAAATTATCCATTGATCGATGTCCTAACCATAATATGCCTTTAGTGACACAAATTGATACGTTCTATAATGGTTTAACGTTAAGGCATCGGGACACCATCAATGTCGCAGCGAGAGGAACTTTTATGCAGAAGACACCGGAAGAATGTTACGAATTAATCGAGAACATGACCGCTCACCACAACCATTGAGACACTTCATTAACTCGAGATGAAACATCTAGAAATATCTCTTCTACTACTACCGAGAGTCCAGAAGTTATTCGACAATTAGAGCTGATGAATAAGAATTTTCTAGAAATGATGAGACAAATACAACCGGTTAAATCGGTGACTACATCGTGTGAAACTTGTGGTGGTCCCCATTCTTTTACCGAGTGCCCAGCCGTCGATGGCTACACTCAAGAGGCCGTTCATGCTACTACGGGTAACCACAATTCGGAGGGTAATTCCTACCAACCGCAAGGTGACCGTAATATGCTTACCTATCGCTCAAATTACTACCTCGGACCACCCGGTTTCAATCAACCGAATGTGCAAAATAATCAAAACCGATACAATCAAAATCAAGGGAATTATCAAGCTCCAAATTCTCAAAGAAGAGGGCAGAACTTCAATCAAAGAAACAACAATTATCAAGCTCCGAATTTTCAAGTTCCAAATTATCAAGCTCAAGTTAGACCTACGAGTGAGTTAACGAACTACATGAAGAGTAATGAAGCTACGTTGAGAGTCGTGATGACTAATATGAAGACGGAATTGCGAATTGAATTTAAATCTTCTCTTGATACAAGAACCAATAAGATAGAAAATCAGAACAATCAAATAATAAACATGTTAGCTAATCTTACTATGCAAAATCAAAGTCCCTCAGGTTCGGGATCACTTCCTAGTAACACCGTTACCAACCCAAGAGAGGACTTAAAAGCTATCACCACCAGAAGTGGTGTTGCTTATGATAGACCTACGATTCCTCCTACTCCTATTCCTCTTCCAAAGGAAGTAGAACATGAACTGGAGGCTACAAAGGACAAGGTGCAAACTACAAGTTCAGAAAGTATCGCAAACGTCCAACCTCCGGTTGTCAAAACTCCTACTCCCGAGCCAGAAGTTGTTCCTAAGCCTAAACCGAATTTACCTTATCCTTTGAGACTCAACAACCAAAAGCTTCGAGAAAGAGACGACCATCAAATGATGAAGTTTCTTCAAATATTTCGAAGCTTACACTTCAATCTTAGCTTCTCGGATGCTTTACTCTACATGCCCAAATTTGCTTCCACATTCAAAATTTTCTTAGCAATAAGGAGAAATTATTTTAATTAGCCAATACACAGGTGAATGAGAATTGTTCGGCGATTATCCTAAAGAAGTTTTCCGAAAAACTAGGAGACCCCGGTAAATTTCTCATTCCATGTAATTTTCCAGAGTTAGTTGAATGTTTAGCCTTGGCCGATCTTGGTGCAAGCATCAACTTGATGCCTCTCTCCATATGGAGGAAGCTTTCACTCCTCGAACTTACTCCTACTCAAATGATTCTTGAGCTTGCGGACCGGTCTACTACTAGACCAACCGGCATTGCCGAAGATGTCTTTGTGAGAGTAGGAAAGTTCCATTTTCTGGCCGACTTTGTAGTCATTGATTATGTTGTCGATCCTCGAGTCCTTTAATTCCCGGGAGACCCTTTTTGAGGACGGGACGAGCTTTGATTTATGTTTACGGTGAAGAATTAACTCTCCGAGTGGGTGGTGAAGCCATAACATTCAAAGTTGGTAACACTTCAAGATACTCTTACAATGATGTTGAATCAATTAACCAAATCGATTTCATTGATGTAGCTTGTGAGGAGTATTCTCAAAAAGTGTTAGGATTTTTTGGCAATTCTAAGAGTGGCAATCCTACTCCAACTTCTGAACCAATCATTGTTAAATCTTTCCCCTCCCTTACTCCATTTGAGGGAGGTGATTTCATTCTAGAAGAAATTGGAGCTTATCTTGCAAGTGACTCAGTTCCACCAGGAATTGATGATGCTGAATTTGATCCGGAGGGAGACATTCGTCTAATTGAAGAATTGTTAAATCATGACCCGTACTCTTCGCTTCCTCTGAAGGACCTAAAGGGTGAAGAACTTAAAAGTATTGAATCCTCAGTTGATGAACCCTCGGTACTTGAACTCAGGTACTTACTTTCTCATCTCGAGTATGCATTTTTAGAGGGTACCAATAAATTACCCGTCATTATTGCTAAAAACTTGAAAGACAAAGAGAAGGAACGCGTCAAAAAGGTTTTAAAGTCTCACAAGCAAGCAATTGCTTGGAAAATCTCTGACATTAAGGCTATTGACCCATAATTTTGCACTCACAAAATCTTAATAGAGGATGACTTTAAACCGGAGGTCCAACATCAAAGAAGGGTTAATCCAAAAATTCATGAAGTTATAAAAAAGGAAGTTGTAAAACTTCTTGATGCCGGATTGATTTACCCTATCTCGGATAGTCCTTGGGTTAGCCCCGTGCATTGTGTACCCAAAAAGGGTGGAATGACCGTTGTGACAAATGAAGATAACGATTTAATTCCAACTAGGTTAATTACTGGGTGGCGAGTTTGTATTGACTATAGGAAACTTAACGATGCTACCCGAAAAGACCATTTCCCGTTACCATTCATGGACCAAATGTTAGAAAGATTAGCCGAAAATGAATGCTATTGCTTCTTAGATGATTCTCAGGGTATTTCAAAATCCCGATTGACCCGCAAGACCAAGAGAAGACAACTTTCATTTGCCCTTATGGAACATTTGCCTATCGACGTATGCCTTTCGACTTATGTAATGCTCCAGGCACATTCCAAAGGTGTATGATGGCCATTTTCCACGACATGATCGAGGAAACTATGGAAGTCTTCATGGATGATTTCTCGGTCTTCGGGGATTCCTTCTCATCTTGGCTCTCTCATTTAGATAAAATGCTCAAAAGGTGCGAAGACACCAATCTTGTTCTAAATTAGGAGAAGTGTCATTTCATAGTCAAAGAGGACATTGTCCTCGGCCATAAGATTTCGAAATCTGAGATTGAGGTAGATAGGGCAAAAGTTGATGTTATTGCAAAATTGCCCCCTCCCACGTCTGTTAAAGGAATTCAAAGTTTTCTAGGTCACGCCGAGTTTTATCGTCAATTTATTCAAGATTTTTCCAAAATCGCCCGGCCAATGACCCATCTTCTTGAAAAAGAGACTCCGTTCATTTTCTCGACCTAGTGTAGAGAGGCGTTTGAGACCCTAAAGAAGAAATTAACCGAAGCTTCGATATTAGTTGCCCCCGATTGGGACCTACCATTTGAAATAATGTGTGATGCTGGTGATTTTGCGGTAGGTGCAGTCTTGGGGTAACGTAAATCCAAACATTTCCAGCCTATACACAGTGCTAGCAAGACTATGACCGATGCTCAAGCTCATTACACCACTACGAAAAAAGAATTATTAGCCGTGGTGTATGCTTTTGAGAAATTCCGGCCCTATTTAGTCTTGTCAAAAATCATAGTGTACACGGACCACTCGGCTCTTAAATATCTTCTTGCAAAGCAAGATGCTAAACCAAGATTGCTCCGGTGGATTCTCCTTCTCCAAGAATTTGATGTCATTATTCGTGATAAAAAAAGGAGTTGAGAATCTCGCAGCCGACCACTTGTCTAGACTAGAATATCCTCATCGAGGTGATTACGAGAAAAAGAAAATTACCAAAACATTCCCTCTCGAGACCCTTGGTATGATATCTTCCCGTGGTGACTCTAGTACCCCATGGTTTGCCGACTTTTCAAATTACCATGCGGGGAATTTTGTTGTAAAAGGGATGTCGTCCCAACAAAAGAAAAAGTTTTTCAAGGATGTTAAACATTATTTTTGGGACGACCCCTACTTGTTTAAGATTTGTGTGGATCAAGTGATTAGACGGTGTGTTTAAGACCAAGAAGCCATTGATATCCTCACGGGCTTGCCATAATGGACCCACCAGGGGACATCATGGTGCGAACTACACCGCTAAAAAGTCTTTGATTCCGGTTTCTATTGGCCAACTATTTATCGCGATGCCCATGACATGGTAAAGTCATGTGACTCGTGTCAACGTCAAGGCAAAATCTCACAAAAGGATGAAATGCCTCAAAACGCAATTCAAGTATGCGAGATCTTTGACGTTTGGGGCATCGATTTTATAGGCCCGTTCCTGTCTTCTCGAGGGAACAAGTATATTCTCATGGCAGTTGACTACTTGTCTAAATAGGTCAAAGCAAAAGCGCTCCCCACTAATGATGCCCGAGTTGTTGTGAAATTTCTGAAATCTCTCTTCGCCCGATTTGGTACTCCTCGCGCTATAATTAGTGATCGTGGTACTCACTTTTGCAATAACCAATTCGCAAAGGTAATGCTTAAGTATGGAGTTACTCACCGTCTTTCAACCGCATATCGTCCACAAACTAGTGGACAAGTGGAGGTTTCAAATCGTGGTTTGAAACGTATCTTGGAAAGGATCGTAGGTGAAAATCGTGCTTCATGGTCCGATAAGTTAGATGATCATTATGGGCCTTCTGTACCGCATTCAAAACACCCATCGGGTGTACGCCTTATAAGCCTGTGTACAGAAAGGCTTGTCATCTTCCTATCGAACTTGAACACAAGGCCTATTGGGCCTTGAAACATTGTAATTTTGATCTTAAGTTCGCTGGTGATCACCGAAAGGTTCAAATGAATGAATTAAATAAACTCTGAGATCAAGCCTACGAGAACTCTTTAATCTACAAAGAGAAAATGAACAAGATTCATGACTCCAAGATTAAGAACCGTGTCTTTAACGTTGGAGATCTAGTCCTTCTCTTCAATTCTCGATTAAAGATTTCTTGGGAAAGCTCAAAACTCGTTGGACCGGACCGTTCACCGTTGCTTAAGTTTTTTCTTATGGTACCGTCGAGTTATCTCAAACAGACGAACCAAACTTTAAGGTGAACAGTCATAGAGTCAAACATTACTTTGGAGGGGACGTATCACCCATGGTCGTCCCAGATCTCCAAACTTTCCCCATGGACCACTAAATTCAGGGTCGAGTCAAGCTCGTGACTCGGTTATCAAAAACAATGCACTTTTCGAGAGGCAACCCATGTTTCTATCTTCTTTCTATTCTCTAATAAGTGTGACGGGAGGAGGCACGCCTCCTCCATCTTCTCGTGTTTTGTGGTTTGTTTGTTTTTTATGTGCAGGATTGCCCCGGATTGTGAAGACTCTCGTGCTCGTGTTTTTATCCTTAGCATGCTTATGGAAACCCGATATCCTAGATCTTATTGACTAACGTTTATCTATTAGCATAATTAATAAACGGCTTTAGATTTACGTAGAGACTCCTTTAAACATTAAGGACAACGTTCAGTTCTAGTATGGGGGGAATCTATCAATTTGATTATGCTTGCAGCCGTTGTTTTCACGTAATCTCGTTTTTACCAGCAAAATTTAAAAAAATATTGTGATTTTTTGCAAAAAAAAGTAAAAATTTCCCAAAATAAAATAAGTGTTTTGTCACAATTTTTGACTTTCTTGCTGGGTAGAATAAGAATAAATTTTGACTCGATCGAGCGTATTAAGCTCTTAGCTTTGTCCCTTAACCTTTATAAACTTAAGCGCTAGTTTATTTGACTAAGCATTCGCGGATCTTTTTATTAAAGATTTTAAATTTGCGAAGAACGAGAAATGATAGAGTTAGATATAAGTTTGATGCTAAACAAGGATTGGTTGGATATTTTACAAGCTCCTAAGTGTAATTTGTGGCTTTTTCTCCCATAAGCTCCTAACCTGACTAATAATAAGTGCTGCTTTCAAAAATTAAACTTAAATCAACAATTTTTGAATTTAAAGCTTTATTAATGTAGTCAATAACATTAATTTATTTAGTTTTAGTTCAGCTGTATACTTAAATTTTCTAAAAAGAAATTTTTCTATATTCCGCGTAATAATTGTTGCAAAAAAAATGATGTAGTATAAGTAGAAACAATATCCCCGTCAGTAAAATTGGATCTTGCCGGCTCATAACCGATGTTTCAGTCTTCATATAAGGCGGGGGCCTTCACCGAAATAAGACCACTACCTCTTGCCAGCTCACAACCGATGTGGTAGTCGTTTAAAGGGTGGAGGTAATATATTATGATTACAGTAAAAATATAAAAATAAAATAATTATTGTTGAATAAATAAATTTATTAAATTCTCTTTTTTCTAAAATTTAAATATATTTTTGAACTAAGACTAATTTGCTTTAGTTGTAGTTTTTCTATGTGTAAACGGGAAGTCCAAGGGTTTGAAAACCGAAGGTCCGTTAGTCTCGATACTAGTCTCTGTGAGGTGTCAAAATCCTGGTCACTTAGCCGTAAGGTTGGGATGTGCCGAGACGAAAGTCGCTACATGGGAAGATCTCGCCTTCAAACTTATTATTCTTGGGTGGAACGTGAAGCATAGAAATATTGCAACTTTCTTAAATTGTTGATTCATGGTTGAAATTCGAAATTAGCAGATTCACCTAAGATATAATAATTGTTGGGAGTGAAAAGTTTCACAAATTACAAGTATGAGTAGTGTTAGCATCTTAACTTGTATTTAGCGGTGATTTCGTTTTTGAGCTTGGTTTGGGACAAGTGAAAAATCAAGGACGATGAATTTATCCTTTTTGGACATTTTAGGATTGCAGTGCTATTATTCTATGACCCTAAAGGTTATGAAAATAACAAAAGTCAAACATGTTAGTTAGTTGCTAAAAAATGTGGTAATTAGTGTAAAAATGGTCAAAATTAGGCTTTTTCAAAGCTATTGATTCTTTAATTCCCTTTGATGAACACTTGGCTACTTTTCGAGGTAATTAGTCAAGGGGGATTGAGATTCTTGGTTTTCTAAAGTGTTTACTTATAACATTGCGTGAGGACACGGCAATAGTTTAGTATGGGGGATTTTGGTATGTGTTTAAATACACATACCTTTTACCTAATAAAACGAGCCTAAATGACCAAAAACGGATATAAAATGCTATGAATATGCTTGTTCTAATTTTTTGTATTACGCAGGTATCGGATATATCAAAAAGGACAAAAACGAAGCCAAAACGGACAAAACCGAGCACGGAATTGAAAAGAGCATGAAAAACCGAAGTCGAAGATATAAGCATCTTATTGGGCCAACCCGTACCCAAGTTAATGGGTCGACTCAGCCCATTAAGCTTATATACTAATATAAGCCTTAAATTAAAAAGAAAAAAAAGCCTAATTTCCCTTAATAACCAAACGGGCCCAAATAATAAGCCCAACAACCTAACAGCTTTAAACCTATTTGCACCGTTAGTCCATGGGGACTAACACAGTTAGTCCCTAACCATTTACACCGTTAGTCCTTATAACATTAACCCCTTAACATCGTTAACCCTTGACCGAGTCAAAATTGATTAACCCGCCTATTACTATTCACCATCTCCCACCCCTTTTACCCTGCAACTACAGGATGTCTTCCACCCTCCACTACCTCCCGCACTCATCTACTCTCTCACTCCCATGCCACTAGAAGACAAGTGACAACAAGAAGCCAGCATAAATGGTGGAGAAAAACGTGGAGAGAAGATCGAAGGGCTCAAACTAAAGGTTTAAGAATGAAGGGTTAGGATTGAAGATAGGGGACGCTCCCCTAAACCCTAGAATATATATATGAAGGCTATAAATAGGGGTTCTAGTTTAGCTTGAAATGGTGTCTTGTTTTTTATTGTTTTAGCTTATTCACGTAACTTTTAGCTTAATGTACTTTTCTTATTGAAATTTCTTTTTAAACATTGTATTCTCTTTTACAGTTAATAAAAGTTCCAAGTTTTATTTAAATTGTGCTTTAAATTCGTATTTTACTTTTATGCAATCGGTTTAAGAAGAGTTTGGATATCACCTAATAAGCTTATTAAGCTCTGAATTACCTACTAAGCTAGCTCTTATTCAGTTTAGCTTGTTTAAAGCTAAACTGAATAAGCTTGTCATTCAAATACCTTAAAAATACCTCAGCTTATATTTTGGATGATAAGCCAAAAAGGGATGGGTTTATGGACTTTACTAGCTTGTTTTTAACAAGCTAGAGCTTGTAGAATAGCTCTAAGAGCAGTTTTTGATCCATGTTTGAGCTTGGATCAAGGTACACTACCTTTTACTTTTATTTGGATTTATTTACTATTGCATTGCTTATTCTGCTATTTACTGCTTATAACTCCTTATTTCTGCTTAATTATGCTTATTTATGTTGTCTAATGCTTATTCATGCTTGCTTAATGTTTAAATCTTCTTTGTTTATGTTTTAGTACAAAACTGTCACTTTTAACTTAAAACTGCTTATTTTGATTGCTTATTGTTAAGTGCTTCTCAGCTTTTGGAATCCGCTTATTAGACCCTAAAGTTGTTAGTTTGTTATCTGTTTTTTAAAGATCTTAGCTTAAATCAGTGGAAATCAAGCTTAAAATGGTTTTGAGATTTTTAAAGGGGTGTTTGGGTTAAGAACTACAATCGGTCAAAAAGAGTTTTAAAACTGTTTTGGGTCATCAATCCAACCTTAACAAGCTTTAACTTAGCCTAAAAGTCAGTTTTCATAAGTTTTTAAAATTTTAAATCTCAAGTTTTATGTTCAATCTATTCATGTTTTGAATATGTGGGTATCCTGCCTGAATATTCAGCTTATTTGATCAGATCCTCTTAAATGTCTTGTTGTTGTCATTTTCATGTTTATTTAAGGTCATTCATGAAGTAGAATAGATCTGTTTTAAGTTTGCACTTGTCCCTTAAGTTTTAGCCAAAATTTATTTAAGTGTCTTAGTCTTATTTCCCAAGTTTTAAAAATTAGTTTTTAATAGCAAATTTAGAGTAGATAAAGTTTGATTTAGGGTCTCAAGTTGATAATATAAGCTTGTTAGGTGTTAAGCTTAATCTGTTTTCACTCTTTGAGATTTCAAAACAACTTATTCAAGCTTAAACTTAGGGCTGCATTAACCATTTCATTCATAAATACCAAAAACAAAAGTCAGCATATACTCACTTTTTCAGATTAGTTTTTAGCTTATTCTCTTATTCAATTTTCTTAATTATTGTTTTTATGTGTTCTTTGGATGTTAAAGTTGATCTGTTTTGAGTTTTTACCTTATCACAAGTGCTTATATGTTCTGAAACTTAGCTTAAAAGTGGCCATATGACCTTAGAAACAGCTTGTTTAAGTCTACTTTCATGTTAGTTTTAAGAGCTTTTCAGCCCAGCTTGTTAGTTGATTTCTTGTCACATTTGCTTATTAGTTAGGTTTAATACTCTAGCTTGTTGCAAAAATCTGTTAAGTGTAGAAAGCCTTAAAGCTTTCTAAACCAAATCTATCATTTCTTTTAGCTCTTTCTAGCTTATTAATAAGTTTTCAGAAAAAAGTTCATACGTTAAAGTTGCTTATTTTAGTGTGTTTTATAAAAGTTTTAAAAAGAAAATCAAAAAAAATATTTACCAAAAAGGTAAGGTCCAGGACTCGAACCTGCGACCTCACCCTCAACACACACACGTCTTAACACTGCGCCCTTGGGTCTTTTCGTTAAACCTTTGCATCATTTAATTCATAGTCTTTTTCCAGTTTTAACTTATTTGCTTATTTTTTGCTTATCTCTTCAGCCAAATTTCCAGTTCTTATTTTTCTTAGATTCTTCATAGTTTAAAGTATTTTTCTTAATTTTTCTAGATTTTTAATAATTAGTTTGTTATTTTTAATAATTAATTTAGATTAAATCTGTTTTTTATTCATAATAAAAAAAATAAAAGTCAAAAAAATATAATTCTTTTTTCTAAAATTGTTTTAATCATTTAGGACTTTTAGAAATTAAATTTGCATTTTAAGGTTAAAATTTGATTTATTTGCTTGAATGTCGCGTTTTTAAATTCTCGTTAACGTTTTCGTGCTTAATTTTAATTGCTTTAATTTCTAGTTTTCCGTGCTTTAATTTACTTTTTCTTTTGCGTTAGTAGAATTAGAAATCAAACCAAAATCATTGAAACATTCAAACACTCGATCTCAAACCGAATCTCGATTCTCCAATTCATGCCTCGTTGGGGAAAACGACCCGGGTACGATTTGATATTCATCCTTTCCTAAGGGTGACTTTCCAATCAATACTTTTCGGAAGTATATCTTTATTTGCAACTAAGCTTGTTGCTCTTTCACAAGGGTGGCTTGCCTAGTGGCTCTTATTATTATATACGTATATTATTAACACGATCATATAGATAGTAAGTTTCTCTACTATCTAGTATTTGCGGATACCTAGTATTACTATTATAGAGGTTGCCCGTTTGCTCGGTTGTTTGTTCGAATTTCTTAAGTCTAAGCTTAGCATCTCTTCATCGTACATTGTTAGTAAGGATACCCGAGTTTTCCCATTCGACGTCTTGATGTATATTGGTTGTTAGAATATGCTCTTTCGGATATAGGCGCGTTTCGTTAGTTCTTTTGTTGCATTGATTACTCATATGAGTATCAAACGTTTCTTTTAAGCACTAATTGTTCCTAACATATTAGTTTGGATCATTACTCCCTTGGTTGTATATCCCTTGGTTTTTGTAACCCGTTGACGACGTGTTAGTATCGATGCTTTTAGGTTTGCTCTGTTGATCGTTATTTTGGATAAGACCTTACGTTTTCTTTTGGGTACATAACATCTTGCATGAGTTTTCTTGTACGAGTTCGTTTGATTTTATTTTGAGTATATGGTTCCTGGTATTTTGTTTCATTTTAAAACTATAGAATTGTGTTAGAGTCTGTACGGTGTTTTACGATCCCTTTTGGTATTATGGTGTCTTTTGTTTGAGTAACATATTTTATAATTGATGTCTAATTATAAAATCCCTTTTTGAAGTATTGTGTTAGTGTTTGGGAAAAACTGTGTTTTGAATGATCTTTGTAAATAGAATATGTTTAAATGGCCTATGCAAATAGGATATGAAAATTGTTAAGTGGTTAAATAAATTTTATTTTATTATAAAAAGCAGGTTTAAAGTGTTTCATAGTGGTAAGGTACGATACACCATTAGATAACCATCTCTAGATTTTTATGACAACCAGAATGAATTTTATAAAGATTACATTTAAGACAAATTTATTTATTATTTAAAATGATTTTTATACTTAAAGTGGCTTTCTTAATTTAAATTGATTTTTATAAAAATATTATTTAATTTAGTCTTTCGAGTAAAGTCGATAATTGGTATAAGAATTTCTGTCTTTCGTATTGATTTTTTATGTGTTCTTTTGTCGTGGTACGCTTGTTGATTTTTTTTCGTTCGCGTGTTCACTCGGTGCATATACGTATCCTTTCTTTCAAAGGATTCTTATGTTATTTGATCCACGTCTATTTGCATATGTGAAATATCCTATATGCCCTCTAGCATTTGGTTCGATATTCGTTTGTTATCCTATTCGATTGTTCGTACCGTTGAGTCGTGGTAGCTTTGATGTGATTGTGGGAATGGACTGGTTGTCCAAGAGGAAGTTTGTGATAGTATGTCATGAGAAGGTGGTTAGGATACCGTTGGAAGGTGATGAGATACTTCGAGTTCATGGGGAACGTACTTTGGGAGCCGCCAAAGCCCTAATGAATGCTAAGATAGACGAACCTAGGATAAGTGATATACCCGTGGTGCGAGATTTTACTGATGTGTTTCCGGAAGACTTGTCGGGGCTACCACCACAGCGACAAGTTGAGTTACGTATAGACTTAGTTCCTGGAGCGACGCCGGTTGCGAAGTATCCATATCGTCTAGCACCTTAGGAAATGCAAGAATTGTCTGAACAACTTCAAGAGTTGGAAGATAAGGGTTTCATATGACCTAGTCATTTTCCGTAGGGAGCACCTGTGTTATTCATGAAGAAGAAGAAGGATGGTTATTTTCGCATGTGCATTGATTATAGGGAGTTGAACAAATTAACTGTTAAAAACTGTTATCCACTCCCTAGGATTGATGACTTGTTTGATCAGTTACGAGGAGCGTGTCCTTTCTTAAAGATAGATTTTTGGTCAAGTTATCATCAGCTACGAGTGCATGAGGATGCCATTCCAAAGACTGCATTTCGAACTAGATACGGACATTTTGAGTCTACGGTTATGCCTTTTGGGTTAACCAATGCACCAACGGTTTTCATGGACTTAATGAACCGGGTTTGCAAACCATACTTAGGTAGGTTTATCATCGTATTCATTGATGACATTCTGGCCTACTCAAAGTTGAAGGAGGAACATGAAGTTTATTTGAAGTTAGTGTTGGAGTCACTGAGGAAGGAGAAGTTATACGCTAAGTTTTCTAAGTGTAAGTTTTGGTTGGAAGAAGTGCATTTTTTTGGTCACGTGGTCAACCATAACGGATTCGCGAGGACCCGAGTAAGAGTGAGGCAGTAAGGAATTGGATGATTATTCTTAGGATTAACAGGTTACTACCGACGCTCATCATGAATTTTTTTAAGATTGTTTAACCCCCTTACTTCCCTAACTGAGAGGAATCAGAAGTATGAGTGGGGCGTAGAACAAGGAGAGGACTTTCAGACTTTGAAGAATGATTTGTGTGATACTCTGATAAAGCGAATGTAGTGGGTGATACGTTAAGTAGAAAGGAGAGAGTGAAATTAGGACGAGTAAGAGGAATGATACTAGCAGCCCAAAGTGAGGCGTTCAAGCAAGAGAGCGTACTCGCAAAAAGGCTACATGGTTTAAATCAACAGATGGAAAGAAAAGGAGATAAGAGTTTGTACTTTATGGATCGAATTTTGGTTCTATTGGTAGGAAGTGTAATGGATGAGGCCCATGCATCAAGGTACTTGGTACATCCGAAAGCGGATAAGACGTACTATAACCTTGGAGACATGTATTGGTAGCCACGTGTAGAAAAGGATATAGCTACCTATGTTAGCAATTGTCAGATTTGTTTAAGAGGTGAAGGCTGTAATGTCAAAGACTTTTGGCTTGCTGCAACAGCCTGAGATACTAGAGTGAAAATGATATAGAATCACCATGATTTTATCACTAAATTTCCAAGGTCAAAGTATTGAGTATGATGTGATTTGAGTGATGGTTTATAGCATTGCGTGGGACTCGCAACATCTTAGTTTGGGGGATTTTGATATGTGTTTAATTACACATACCATTTTCCATTTAAAACGAACTTAAAAGAATAAAAACATACCAAAAATACATTGTATTTGTATGTTTGCATTTGTATTGTGCAGGGAACGGATATCTCACAAAAAGACGAAAAACCAAGCAAAAAGCAACAAAACCGGTCACGGGATGGAAAAGTGTGTGAAGGCGAAGCCCAAATCAAAGTCAAGTCAACTCCGAGAAGAAAAAGCAAAGAAAAATATAACTTGAGGGGTCAAAAATGCCAAACCCCTAAGTTATATTAAGGAAACAAAGACAAGGGCTGATTATGCAAATTTGGAAAAGTTCATTTATAAAAGAAAGAAAGGGGAAAAAGGAAATGAAAAGAAGAAAGATGTAGAGGGGCTTTTCTTGTACAAAAGCCAAACATTCCCTTAATCATCTTCAACCTCTCTCTGCCACAGCCCAACTTGTATAATCTCTTCCCGCCAATACCAAAACCAGCCAGCACCCTGTTTTGCTCCCATACTTCTACCCTGCAACACTCCATCATCCACCCTACTAACCCATCCCAGTTGTATAAATGCCAAGTTGGCAATCCCTCTCCATTCCCAAAGCACTTCGATGGCTGAGATTGTCTCCAAAGAAGCTCAAAAGAAATCAAAGGCTGGGATTTGCTTTAGTCTCTCCTCACACAACTAGCACACTTGGTTTTATCTCTCCAAAGAAGCACAAGATGCAAGTCCAATACTTCGGCTATATATAGAGCTTCTTGTAAGCCTTTGAGGCATCTATCTAGTTAGTTTTTAGTAATTAATTTAACTTAACTTATTTTCAGTTATTACTTTCAACTTGTAACATTTCCAAGTTTTAATGCAAATTTAAGTTTTTAAGTCAATTTATAATCCCAAGTGTTAAGTTTCTGAATTGAGTTATTTTATGTTCAAAAGCTCTCAATATTGCTTGTTTACAAACTGTTTTAACTAAGTGAGCTTAAAAAGTTAAATAGTTAAGAGAATATCACACCAGTCACTCTCAAAATTACCTCAGCTTATGTTATGGATGATAAGCCAGTTCTGGATGGGCTTATGGACTCTCACTAGCTTGCTTTATGCAAGCTAGAGCTTGTAGATTCATTGTTTGACCCTGTTTAGAGCAAGGGTTTTGTAAGTCTATCTCTCTTTTTCTTATTATTCTTACTTTCAGCAGAACTGCTTGTTTTAAGTTTATACTGCTAGACTAATTCATGCTTATTTGAGTGCTTATTATGGATTGAAAATTGCTTATAAGTGTTTTACTTTGTTATTTGATAATCTGTTTTTAATAATTTTGAACTAAAAATGATTTTTGGAAATGTTAAATGCTGTTTTAAACGAGCAGTACTAACTCCAAGTTAGTACTGCTAGTTCATTTTTAGGACAGTACTAACTTCACACTAGCAGTACTAACTCCAAGTTAGTACTGTTAGTCTTAACTGTTAGTACTGGTTGTTCAACTTAGCTTATCAGCTTATTATTTCAGCTTGTTTAAGATTTCTTTAGATTTTTAGAGTAGATTAAGCTTATTTTAGTGTACTGTTTTCAGTAGAACTTATTTGTCTTTTCAAAATAATTTTAAGAGTTAATCAGTTTTAGTTTTCTAGCTTATTTATCATTATAGTCCATTCTGGTTGCTTATTCTTATGCTTAAGTGCTTATTTTGGGTAGTTAACCTCCTGTTTTAGCTTATTTGCTTATTTCCTGTTTAATTGTGTTTTGTTAAGGCTAACAGTACTAACCTTAACTTAACAGTACTAACTTATAACTAGCAGTACTAACTTTAAGTTAGTACTGGTAGTTAATACTGGTAGTACTGTTGTTAGTACTGTTGTGTTTCTCTTGTTTAATTTAGCTTAATTGCATGCTTAATTTGCTTATTTAGATTTAGATTAGCTTATTTGTCTGTCTTAAGCTTATTAGAGCTTATTTGTGCCTTAGTGTAAAAGTTTAAAGTGTTTTTGTCATTCCTAGTTTTTATTCTTGTTCCAGCTTATTCTCTTTGCTATTTTTATGTGCTTTTGCTTATTATTATCAGTTTTAGTGCTAAATCATTCCCTGTGACATTCAAACACAAATCATCAATCGTCTTTCGATTTTCCATTCCAGCCTCGTTGGGACATAACGACCCGGAGACACCCTATACTGCTTCCGGTTTTCTTGGTCGCGCGAATTCTGATCCTTTGTTGTGTATTTATAATTATATTTACTTATTGATACATAAAAAGAGGGGTTGGTTTGCGCGTGGTCAATAACATACTACATCTGCCAGAATAGCCAAGTTCTTGAATAAATGTAACCAAATCTTCTTCTGAAGGTGGTGCAACAAAATCTTGGTTAAGAATTATGGGACATATCTAAAGAATTTCACGAAAGACTTCAGTATCAACTCAACATTTCTTCTTATCCAACTTGAAGCTGTATGCATCTGTGTCTTTGATCTTTGTGATGGTGTTCCAAAATTGATGCATATAGATTTGAGGGACTTTAGCGGTGATCAAAAATGCAGGATAGCAAGGAGATAGCTTGAGTGCTTCAAAAGTGACTTGATAAGTTTCTTCTCTTTATGGCTTGCTGAATGCAATTCGAGCATTGCATCTTTCAATCTTTAGTCTCTTCTCAGATGGGACCAAAGCATTATCAAGAGCAGCTTGTTGAGTTGCAATAAGATTCATGTTTTTGCTAAGAATGTTCCAATACAGTTCATATGCAAGGCAATTCATAGACATTAACTAGGCAGACTTAACCACATATTATCAGGCATTCAATCAAAGTACAGGACGAAAGACACAAGTCAGAAGGTCAACTTAAAGATCAACATACTAACTATAGGTCAAACACAGTCAATTAAGCAGCTTACACATGGTATAAGAAAGATTTAATCCTTAAATGAGTTATCAAGTTAAAACCCAAAAAAAATTACAAATTATGTATAAATCACCGTCCATGACACTATATAAATTGCCGCCTATCATTACTTTATAAATCGCCGTCAATGGTTATAGGTATAAATCGTCGTCTAAGGTTATAGGTATAAATCTCCGTCTTTATGTAGTGTATAAATCGCCATATATGGGTGAAGTATAAATCACCATCTGGAGGCAATGTATAAATCGCCGTCTAGAGGTGACATATAAATCACCGTCTATTTTCTGTAAAGTATAAAACGCCATCTAAAAAACTGGATTTATACAAGACCTATGTTTATTGCACTTACACAATACAAACAAGTGAACAAAACATATATGAACATATCCTAGAAATTATAACATGAATCATCCATAAAATTTTCATTATAAGCAAAGAACGAGTAAAGAGTCACTCGTTTGAATCAAGAACACAAATTCTACATACAAGACTTGGATTTTCTCATACAAATGCATTCAAATAGGCATAATAACACTTATGACCCACAAACCCATCACACTTTTCATGTCCTATCCATTTTCCCAATGTAACGCATACAAGAATCAAGCAACACAAGACCATGTGTTAACCCCGTTTAATTCTGCTATAGCCGAGATAACTACACCCCTTAAGCATCAAACCCCCTCACTTAATTTAGGATTTGGTCACCTTTTGATTTTCACTAACCCTAGGCCAAATTCTAAGGATTTCAAGCAAAATATCAAGTAATAACCTAATTCCTTTGGAGGATATGATGATTATAGTGTAGGAAACATGTTCATAGTTTACCTCAAAGCTTGATATGGTCTGAATCTTGAGATCTTGATAATGACGATTTTAAAATGAGAGGGAAAACAATTAAGTGTGTTTGTGTGAATGTTATTGTGACGAGAGAGAGGTGGAAAGGAGTGTTTATGTTAAAACTTTCATGTTTTGGCACAAATACCCCTTAGAGTCTTATGTGCTTTCTAATTTCCTTAATAAGTTTCCTAAGGCATACAATAGTTTCACAAATGGCACAATAAGTCCCTAGAGTTTACACTATGATGCTTAGCTACTTATTATTGCTATTCATTCCCTAAAGGCATAAACACATAACATTTAAGGCACAAATAAGCTAAACTTAATTAACTCATCTTTAATTGTTAACCTGTTATTGTTTAAAACCTTTTACATTTAATCCTTGATGACTTTTTGAAGAATAAATTTGACATTTTCTCCCCCTCAAACAATGACCCGTTTTCTATTTAAAGAGCTGTAGTCGTAGTTTGAATGGTCAAATGCCTTGAAATAATTGTTTTATGATGAATTACTGAGAAGATTATATTATTTTTTAAAATCAACACCATGAAAAATAAGATTTCTCTTATTTTGACACATAAGCGCACTGACACGTACACTTATGGATATATAGGAAGCACATGTTGTGATGCAAAGTAATCACAAGTCTTTGCATGGTCGTAAAGTAGACCATGCCAGAGAATAAATTCCCGTTGAGAGGTCAAGTTTTCATTTTGAAATACTTGCCTTTAAGATGATGACCGGGTTGTTATCAAAAATAATAGCAA